>CM022752.1:29749359-29766859 GCA_012411365.1 Ameiurus melas
CTTGGGGATTTTTCAGGAATTAGCTCAGGATGATTTCAGGATAATTTGTGGATGACTTCAGGATAATTTCAGGATATTTTCAGGATAATTTCAGGATATTTTCAGGATATTTTCAGGATATTTCCAAGATAATTTCAGGATAATTTCAGGATATTTTCAGGATAATTTCAGGATATTTTCAGGATATTTTCAGGATAATTTCAGGATATTTTCAGGATAATTTCAGGATATTTTCAGGATATTTTCAGGATATTTTCAGGATAATTTCAGGATATTTTCAGGATATTTTCAGGTTAATTTCAGGATATTTTCAGGATATTTTCAGGATAATTTCAGGATATTTTCAGGATATTCTTAGGACAATTTCAGGATATTTTCATGATATTTTCATGATATTTCCAGGATAATTTCAGGATATTTCAGGATATTTTCAGGATATTTTCATGATATTTCCAGGATAATTTCAGGATAATTTCAGGATATTTTCAGGATAATTTCAGGATATTTTCAGGATAATTTCAGGATATTTTCAGGATATTTTCATGATATTTCCAGGATAATTTCAGGATAATTTCAGGATATTTTCAGGATAATTTCAGGATATTTTCAGGATATTTTCAGGATAATTTCAGGATATTTTCAGGATAATTTCAGGATATTTTCAGGATATTTTCAGGATAATTTCAGGATATTTTCAGGATATTTTCAGGTTAATTTCAGGATATTTTCAGGATATTTTCAGGATAATTTCAGGATATTTTCAGGATATTCTTAGGACAATTTCAGGATATTTTCATGATATTTTCATGATATTTCCAGGATAATTTCAGGATATTTCAGGATATTTTCAGGATAATTTCAGGATATTTTCAGGATAATTTCAGGATATTTTCAGGATATTTTCAGGATAATTTCAGGATATTTTCAGGATAATTTCAGGATATTTTCAGGATATTTTCAGGATATTTTCAGGATAATTTAAGGATATTTTCAGGATGATTTCAGGATGATTTCAGGTGTTTTAGCAGATCAGTAAAGTACTCGGATGCTCGTCATTTTGGGTTTATGTGCACAGGATTGGTCATGAGATGCAGTGTAAGGAATAAAGCACTATGATCATGCTGTTACAGGAAAATAATCAATGTTCTGGTGGTGTGATGATGCAGAGTTACTTAAGTGAAGTGTTTTATTCCTCTTTAACTATTATTCTGTAAACAACACAACATAACTTTTATCCATTTAATTTACATTTAAAGCTCTGTGAAATTAGTTACTTCCTGTTCTCACATACGTTATAGCAGCTATAAACAGTCGCTCTCTCACCATCCCTCTCTCTATTCTCTCTCTTTATTCTCTCTCTTTATTCCCTCTCTCTATTCTCTCTCTATTCCCTCTCTCTCTGTATTCTCTCTCTTTAGTCTCTATTCTCTCTCTTTATTCTCTCTCTCTATTCTCTCTCTCTCTTTATTCTCTCTCTTTTTTCTCTCTCTATTCTCTCTCTTTATTCCCTCTCTCTTTATTCCCTCTCTGTTTATTCCCTCTCTCTCTCTATTCTCTCTCTCTCTCTTTATTCTCTCTCTTTATTCTCTCTCTATTCTCTCTCTTTATTCTCTCTCTATTCTCTCTCTTTATTCCCTCTCTCTCTCTGTTCTCTCTCTTTATTCTCTCTCTTTATTCTCTCTCTCTATTCTCTCTTTATTCTCTCTCTTTATTCTCTCTTGTTGTGTGTGTTAGTGAGAAACAGTAAAGAAGTGTAAACTCTGTGATGAAGATGTTGAAAACTTAAAGTTACAGTGTTACCTCTGACTGTTACACAGCGCTGACACTGGAGACTCCTTCCTTACATGATACATAAATGACAGCAAACTTCACCACATCAGCGATTAATCTGTTTATTATCATTGGAGCGTCTGCTGCACACGACCCTGTGAAGGAGCCGTTACTATAGAAACAATAACGTTTGAACGCATTATCATAAACCTGTGCTACTGTCAGAGCCGCTGTTATAGAGAATTAATCACCACCTTCCTCCTTGAGAATGGAGCCACTTTGTGATATAAGTCTACATAAAGCATGTTTAAACTCCACAGGGAATCTTTACTCCATCTCTCTCTCTCTCTCTCTCTGTGTCAGGTGTTTGAGGACGGAGCAAAATCATCGACTCACTCTTACTCCCATAAAATCCTCGGTGTGGGATGCAGAGCGGCTCTCACGCCTGCCAAGGCTGTATTTAGCAGTATGTTCTGTGATCAGTCCAACTCTGAGTGGAGGAGGAAGTAGGATCTTTGGACAGTGTTTGCATTTTATACATGATGGGTTGGTCTCGAACTTCTGCTTGACAAGCTCTACTCCATCGCTTTAAATCTTCATGCTTTATTATGGATTAATTCTTTTCTACATAATAGAAGGCAGTGTGCTACTTTTCAAGAATCCCAGTCGGATTATTTACCGGTTGAAAAGGGTGTTCCTCAAGGATCCCTTTTAGGAACTCTTCTATTTTCTGTTTTCATTATCGACTTTTCTAATCTGATCAAACTGTATGGTGCATCTCTATTTTGATGACACAGTTATTTACATCTCAGATTCAGATATTAAACTAATTCAGAATTATCTTATTTTAATTAGGTCAAAAATTGTCTTTATAATAATAAAGTAGTGTTGAACAAGAAGTCCTGCAGCGTGCTGTTTGGATCAAGGCAAAGCCGTGAACGCACTCTCAGTAAATATCTTCAAGTTGATGATGGTTCTCCCATGGAGAATCTGGATTCTTTTAAATCTCTTGGTCTATGGATTGATCCTGAATTTACTTTTAAACCTCATATTGACTATATTCTAAAAAGAAATAAATTATAAAGGAATAATGAAAGGAATAAAAACCTAGCATGCTATTTTGTGCACAAGTTAAAGTTAGGTAAGCACTAGTGTTGCTACAGGTGATGTTAAAACACTGGCTCCTGCAGGTTACTGGGTAGACGTGAGCTGTTTACATCCAGAACATTGTATTAGCGCCCTCTTCAGGAGAGTTTGTTAAAAACGATGAAGTAGTTGTTTACTGCTGTTGTTTCCTCATTGTGTTCTTATAACCTGTATAATCCTGTACACAGGAGACTAGTGATGAGCAACAGGTGAGTGTGGTTAATTAATAAACAGAAGAATGCTTGTGAGGGGGTGTGTCTGAGATTGGCGTGGTTATTGAAGGTGGTGTGATATATGCGTTTGGGGTAACACACACACACCTGATTCAGGATTTTAACACAGCTTTCAGATGAATAAAATGGGTGTCATGTGATTTTATTATAGTGCGTGTGTGTGTGTGTGTGTGTGTGTGTGTTTGTGTGTGTGTTTGTGTGTGTGTGTGTGTGTCCTAGTGCTGACCCTATAAATGCACAGGTTTTTAAATCAGAGTGTTTTAATGTAAATAGTGAAGGCAGCTGGGCTGTGACACGCTCCCTCTGCTCTGTTTATTACACACTCTGAAAAATGGAGAATGGTGTTTTTTATTAGACGATTGACTCGGAGACAGGGTTATTAAAACACTTTTTCATAGAGGGATAAAAAAATGACCAGATCAGCATTCCTAGCCAGAGTCTAAAAAGGTTTTATTAACTACAAGCGAAGTTATTGTGTTATTAAATGTGGTTTCAGATTGTGAAGTAGACGATCTGACATCTGATGAGAAAAAAAAGGTGCAGTTCCAAATCAGTGGATTTTATTCCTGATTCACTGCATTTTTTTTTTTACTTGTTCTCCTGTTCTGCTTTAAGAGACTAACAACAGTCATAATTCTCCAACACTGGTGCTGGATTTATACTGAACACAGCCACAAGTGAGAGAGAGAGTGAGAGCGAGAGAGAGAGAGGGAGAGAGGGAGAGAGAGGGGGAGAGAGACTGCACAGTGTGTATTTCTTCTTTTTCATAACATTATTATATTATATTGCCTATCTATCCATTTCTCTAATACTGTGTAATATATGAAACATATACATCATGCACACATTTAGCACCCCAAAACGCATATGTATGTGTGCGTAAGTATGTATGTGTTGGTGTATGTGGGTGTGTGTGTGTGGGTGTATGAATGTGTGTTTATATGTATGTATGTGTGTATGTAAGTGTGTATGTGTGTGTGTGTGTGTGTGTGTGTGTGTGTTAAGTGTTTTATATAGAAAACCTCTACAAAATCACCTTCAAGAACATTCCCTGATCGAAAAACCACAAAAAGGAAAATCTAGAACGTTTAAGGGTTCTCCACCTGACTGTGAGAGTGTACAAACTAGAACCCTCAAACTATGAACCCTTACTGATAGACAGAAAGTTCTAACTAATTGAACTGTTATTTCAGTGTGTACACTGACAATGGAGATAAGTAACTTTGTAGTATGTACTGTATATTGTGTGTGTGTGTGTGTGTGTGTCTGTCTGTCTGTCTGTCTGTCTATGTGTGGTTGCTAGGCAACAGAGCAAGCATGTTATTTACGTGTCTGACAGCTGAAGCACTGCTACGGGAGAAATAAAATCACATAACCAAATGGAAAACAAAAGGACATTTTTTAACAACCACACAGAGTGTGTTTGTGTGTGTAGGTATATGTTTGTGTCTGTGTTTGCGTGTGTGTGTGTGTCTGTGTGTGTGTGTCTGCATGTGTGTCTGCGTGTGTGTGTGTGTGTGCATTGTGTGTGTGTGTGTGTGTGTGTGTGGCGGTGTGTGTCTGTCTGTGTGTGTGTGTGTGTGTGTGTCTGCATGTGTGTCTTTTTGTGTGTGTGTGTGTGTGTGTGTGTGAATGTGTGTGTGTGTGTGTGTGTGTGTGTGAATGTGTGTGTGTGTGTGTGAGAATGTGTGTGAGTGTGTGTGTGTGTGTGTGTGTATCTGTGTGTGTGTGTGTGTGTTTATATACATGTGCGTGTATGTGTGTGTGTGAGTGGATGTGTGTGTGTTTGTGTGTAGTGGGTTTTTGTGTGTATGTGTGTGTGTGTGTGTGTGTGTGTGTCTGTTGTGTGTAGTGTGTGTATGTGTTTATGTGTGTGTATGTGTGTATCTGTGTGTGTGTATGTGTGTGTGTGTTTGTATGTTTGTGTGAGCATGTGTCTGTATTTGTGTATGTATGTTTATATATGTGTATGTATGTCTGCGTATGTATGTGCGTTTTTGTGTCTATGTGTGTGTGTGTGTGTGTGTGTGTGTGTGTGTGTGTGTGTGTGTGTGTGTAGCTAAATGACTCTGTGCTCTGTACATTAGGCACAGATTGCATTTAAAACACTGACATTGATTTTACCGCCCGCATTCAAATTCAATAATGGAATGTTTCATTATCAAAACTTTACAACATAATGCACCTCTCTCTCCCTCTCTCTCTCTCTCTCCCTCTCTCTATCTCTCTCTCTTGTTCTGTAACAGTGAGAGCAGCACTGTGAGTGGGAGAGTCACTTCAAATGGCATGAAAAAGCTTTGACCTTCTCAGCCGAGCTTTCTAATCATGATGTTCATCAGTTTCACACTGTCTCACTGCTTCAAACTTTTCTTCTTATTCTCGCTGTTTTTTTCCTTTTTCAGATACGAGGTGTTTCAGTAGCTAGAGTGGGGAAAAAACACAGTTTCCGGTAAATGCTGAAACTGAATTCAGACGTTTGTCCATGTGTGAGTCATTTTGTTTGGGTGTTTTGTGGCTATTCAGAGGTGCCTGTTAAGAAATGTGCAACCACACATCCTAGGAAATGAATGATAAATAGGCACAGACTTAGCTAACGTTAACTTAAACTTACTTAACTAACCTTAACTTACATTAACTTACACTAAATGAGCTAATATTAACTTACACTAAATGATCTAAAATTTACTTATATTAACGTAGCTAATATTAACTTACACTAACTTAACTAACATTAATGTACACTAACTTATCTAACATGAACTTGCGTTAACATATCAAACATAAACTTACACTAACTTAGCGAACATTAACTTACATTAACTTAGCTAACATTAACTTACACTGACCTAGCTAACATTACCATACATTAACTTAGCCAATGTTAACTAACACTAACTTAGCTAACATTAACTTACACTGACCTAGCTAACATTACCATACATTAACTTAGCTAATGTTAACTTACACTAACTTAGCTAACATTAACTTACACTGACCTAGCTAACATTACCATACATTAACTTAGCCAATGTTAACTAACACTAACTTAGCTAACATTAACTTCCTTAACTTAGCTAACATTAACTTACATTATCTTAGCTAAGATTAACTTACACTAACTTAACTAACATTTACTTACACTAGCATAGCTAACATTAACTTCCACTAACTTAGATAACATTAACTTGCATTAAATTATTTAACATTAACTTACACTAACCTAGCTAACATTAACTTGCACTAACGTACCTAACATTAACCTATGTTAACTTATCTAACATTAACTTGCACTAACTTATGTAACATTATCTTTCATCAACTTATCTAACATTAACTTGCACTAACTTACCTAACATTAACCTATGTTATCTTATCTAACATTAACTTTCATTATCTTATCTAACATCACTTTACACTAACTTAGCTAACATTAACTTACACTAACTTTCTAACATTAACTTACACTAACTTTCTAACATTAACTTACACTAACTTTCTAACATTAACTTACACTAACTTAGCTAACATTAACTTACACTAACTTTCTAACATTAACTTAGACTAACTTATCTAACATCACACATGTACAGAGCTAACGTCAGTTCGACAGATTTGTTAAGTATGCCACTGTAATTTTTTAGCTGAAAATACATTTTTAGTTAAAAGACAAAAAAACTTTGACCAGAAAATAAGATTCCATGAAAGAACATTAAGAATCCTCATAACTGAAAACATTTACTATGAGAACTCCTGAAGAACAACCAAGTGTGTCCACAAACATGTATATGGACAGACAGTCTTAGATATTCAAAGGTTCTATGGATAATCTACACTCTTTGAAATAACTTTGTAGTGTGAATACGCAAATGGGTTCTTGAAGGTTTTATTGGGTTCTTAGCTGTGGGGGAAATGGTTCTGCTTGGACAGTGAAACCGAGGAACCACATCATTAGTGTGAATCTAATGCTATTGATGGCGATACTGGAAATAGTGGCCAGTTTTGTCTGTAAATGTTCAGCTGTAAATGTCATGAGTCATAACGCAACTGATTTGAAGATTTAGTGTGTAAAAGTTTTGATGCCCTGAGAGTTTTTGTGTGTTTGCCACTCTGAAATCTGACTGCACTCAAACAGGTGTTTCTCAGAAGCAGAGCGGCACTGGGTTTTGCCCTTTTCTATGACATTCACTCAGTGGATATTAGCTAAAAAGGAAGGATGTATAGCGGCTAAGCGATGGCAGGCTGTCAAAAAAAATGGCTTGAGGAGAAACAAACAAGCACGGAGACAGAATGCAAGAAAACAATAAGAAAAGTGTGAAAAGGCAAAGCTTCAACATACCAGTATGTATTTATGTTATGTGTTAGAGCTAATGGCTAAAAATGAATGGAAAAATATAATGTTATTATTATATATAATAATAAATAAATTACAAAACAAGCAACGGAATAGAAAGTGTAGCAAACATGGTCATTCATTCATTTCTCATAGACAATAAAGCATTTTTACGTCATCTTTATACAGCTTAATTCACCTTTTTAACTGTTAGTGACAAATTAGGAAGTTTTAATGCAAAAATATCATTTGAATGAAAATTAGAACTATTTTCTAGGACTGTAGGCTGTATTGTTGGGGTTAAGTCATGTGATTAGCCTCTCAGAATGAAGGAGAAATGGATTACTAAGCAGTTTAATATTAGTTTTATCAGATTGTCCTAGTTCAGTTTAGCTTTTGTCCATACAGCCGAAAAGGAGCTTAAGATATCGATCAGCTCAGACTGGAATACAATAAAGTTCCTTAAGCCATGTTCATTTAAATAAATACTCTGTGTTTGTTAAAGTATTTCCTCAGTGATTTTCCAGCAATAGTCAGTGATGATTTTACTGCATTTATCCAGATTTCAACCTCAGTAAGCATTATGTATTTTAATTCCAGAACTTCTACAAAAGAAAGATTAAATTGACATCATGAGTTATGAGAATACAAAGAGAACATGACCACATCTGCCGTCTCCACCGTAGTGATGATGCAATAGTAAGTAATCACGAGGTTTGTTTGGGTTAGCGCAGACGGTGAAACGGGCGATCTGTAAGTGTTGTTTAGTGTTAGAGAGTTTTATTTAACATTCACCTTGTCGATAATATCTTCGGGGACCTGAAGTGTTGAAGAACAGAAGCTTTGTCTTTAAAAGGCTGAGTTAGATGCAGACCTTCATGCGGGCTGAGATGAGTGATGAGATGGTTCCAGACATTCCTCTACAGCGAAGATCAGGATTTCTGTCAAAGTGGATGATAGCTTCTAACAAGGTGGTGCACAGTAAGAAGAGGAGCGGGTCAAGCACATCCATCAGGTTCACCTTCAGAGATGCCAACACTGTTAACAAGAAAATCTGAGCAGACAGTTTGAAAAAAATGAATTTTACTACAAAAATGTCAAGTTGGTGGACAGGATGACACATTTTTCAACAGTAAAACACAGCTAAGCAGAATCTGATGTAAGTACAGTAAAAGAAACAACTTCTCCATGTTTTTTTTACAGACTAAATAGACCTAAATCCCACCTTCTGGTTTTCTATTGACCAAGGTCCATGAATTCATAAACAAAAGTCAAAGCAAACATAAGCACTACCAGAGGTACATGGTCAGGCATTTTCACTACATCTTGCATCCTTTTTCCTCCCAGCATTTGTTCACGTTTATTCTTACTGCTGCTTTAGCTGAAAACTGGAATAGTTGCCAGGTGTCTCCTGTGTCCCTGTAACAATGGGCAAAAAAAAGCACCAGAGCAAGGAGTCAAAAATCTTAATTGCTACAGTTAAACTGTAAATGTTGGTATTTTCTCTACATAGAAAAAAAAATCCCTTTAACACCCTAAAGTGCTCTATGGTGAAACCATAAAATGTTCAATATCAAACTGAGGCACTCACCTTTAAAGAAGGTTCTAAGTAAAACAATAGAACCATTACATTCTATTCTTAAAAAGAGAGTATCGGAAAAGCTGAAGATAGAGCCCATAGTGTAACTGAGAACTTGATGGAAGTTCTTGATGATTGCATGAAACCAGTTGAGACCTCGTCTGGAATTCTGTGATTTCAAACATTTCAAATATATTCAGTGGCATATTTATTAAACATTTTCAAATAGGAAGGAAGTTATAAAAGAAAAGCTATTTCTGGCATTTGACCTTGCTGTGACCTTGATCTGGTTCAATCACTCAGACAAGTCGAAAAAGTGCTGAAGCATAAAAAGTCAGGTGGGAAGTCTTTTGTAATAAAAGACCCCTTAATTACTGAATGAGCCCTTAAATAAACTTTTTTTTTTTCTAAGAGTGCACCAAATATCAAGAAGCTAAATGAAGGTAAACAACAAAAAAAAACCCTGACAGGGCTGGACCTACTAGTCTAGTATTAATTTAGATATAATTTGGAGTTTGCACTGCAGACTTACCCAGTTAATACACACTCTTAAACAGAGGTTTTCCTGGAGGATTCCTAATGGTGTATAAGTCCGGTAGTGTTTGTTAGAGCTCTTTTGGTAACGTAAAGTTTGTTTATGTTGGTTTGGGTCTTTGGCCTGTTGTAGTGTTCTATATGGACTCGAACATTGAATTCTTTGTCCCTGTTTGGGAACTGTTTAAGTTTCAATTCTAAAAAACCTACCCCAAGGGGGGTAGTTTAAAAAAAAAAATTAATAAAAAAAAAGATAAAAAAATAAAAATAAAAAAAAAAAATAAAAAAAATTATAATAAATTAAAAAAAAATAAAAAATATGAATAAAAATTAATTGTATTTATTTTTAATAAAAATAAGTTTTAAAAATTAAAAATTTTAAATATGTGTATTAAATATTAAAAAGTGGATTAAATTTAAAAAAATTTTTTTAAAGATAAAAAATTTTTTTAAGTTAAAAATTTTAATAAAGTAAAAGATGTGTAAAAAAAAAGAAGTATATTTAAGAATATGTAATATGTGTAGGAAAAGAGTGAGTAATATATGAAGAGTGTAGTTTTTGGTTTAAGGTGTATTAATTTTTTTTTTTTTTTTTTGGAAGGTTACGTATGGAAAATGGAGGAAGGGGGGGAAAAAGGGAGAAGAGAGGAAAGAGAAGAGGAAAAAAAGAAGAAAAAGGGAAGAAAGGGGAAGAAAGGGGGAGAAAGGAAAGAGGGGAGAAAGGAAGAGGGGGAGAAGGGAGAGGAGGAGGAAGAAGGGAGAGGGTGTGGATGAAGGTGGAGGATGTGCATGAAGGTGGAGGATGTGGTTGAAGGTGAGGATGTGATGTGAGGATGTGATGATGGATGAAGGTGGAGGATGTGGTTGAAGGTGGAGGATGTGCATGAAGGTGGAGGATGTGGATGAAGGTGGAGGATGTGCATGAAGGTGGAGGATGTGGTTGAAGGTGGAGGATGTGGTTGAAGGTGGAGGATGTGGATGAAGGTGGAGGATGTGGTTGAAGGTGGAGGATGTGGATGAAGGTGGAGGATGTGCATGAAGGTGGAGGATGTGGATGAAGGTGGAGGATGTGCATGAAGGTGGAGGATGTGGTTGAAGGTGGAGGATGTGGATGAAGGTGGAGGATGTGGATGAAGGTGGAGGATGTGGTTGAAGGTGGAGGATGTGGTGCATGAAGGTGGAGGATGTGCATGAAGGTGGAGGATGTGGATGAAGGTGGAGGATGTGCATGAAGGTGGAGGATGTGGTTGAAGGTGGAGGATGTGGATGAAGGTGGAGGATGTGGATGAAGGTGGAGGATGTGGATGAAGGTGGAGGATGTGGTTGAAGGTGGAGGATGTGGATGAAGGTGGAGGATGTGCATGAAGGTGGAGGATGTGGATGAAGGTGGAGGATGTGCATGAAGGTGGAGGATGTGGTTGAAGGTGGAGGATGTGGATGAAGGTGGAGGATGTGGATGAAGGTGGAGGATGTGGTTGAAGGTGGAGGATGTGGATGAAGGTGGAGGATGTGCATGAAGGTGGAGGATGTGGATGAAGGTGGAGGATGTGCATGAAGGTGGAGGATGTGGTTGAAGGTGGAGGATGTGGATGAAGGTGGAGGATGTGCATGAAGGTGGAGGATGTGGTTGAAGGTGGAAGATGTGGATGAAGGTGGAGGATGTGTTAATTCTCTCCTGGTAAAGTCTATCTGTTGGAAGATAAGAAGGATAAGAGTGACACTGGTTCAGATCACTGGACTCTTTTGACCCCATGTCATTTCCTGTGTTTGATCAGGAATTCTGGGATAGAATGAGAAATCCTGGGGTTGAAAGTTCTGTTGTGAGCTGATCTTCAGGTCAGAACCCATCACAGAAAGTTCATTTCTACAACTTCATTTAATCCAGGAGAGAAACAGAAAAGGGTTTGGAGAGACAGAGTGGAGGTCACAGTGGGGACAGAAGGATGCAGGTTGTGATGGTGGAAAGACAGTCATGTGATGTGAGAAGTCAAATGTCAGGGAACGTGTTTGTGATGCAGCATTGTGTCAAGAGGTCCAACTGAATGCCTCCTCTGTGGGTTGCTGTGATGCAGAGACACTGTAGCTTGAATGAGGTCAGGAATGTGATGAAGTCATCAGATTGCACTTTGCACTGAGGGATGCTAAAGAAGAGAGATCATCTTCTGGGATGGAGGAGAAGAACATGTCTATTTCCTCAAGAAACAAACATTACCATGTACAGTGTAACACTTTAAGAACTCCATCAAGTAAAGAATAAAACACAACAGGGCATGCAGCTACAGGAAAATAATCCATGCTCCTGTGGTGTGATGAAGCAGAGATACTGTTCTCACCCTGATGTTGATTATTTTCCTATAACAGCACATCCACAGGTGTATAATCGTCTTACACCACAGCGGTTTACAAACAGTTTCAGTTATGGGTGGTAGAGGTGGTTGCTTTTGGTGTCCATCCAGCTTCTGTGCTCAAGATGTTGGAGTCAAGTTCTACTTGTTTATTCATACTTTTTTATTATACAAGTTACTTCCAGATCTCACTTTTGTTATAGCAATTAAACTAAGCTGCCGTCCTGATCAGGGCGTATTCCCACATCATACCCAGTGTTCCTAAGATTGACTCCAGATCCACAGTCACATGTCCAGCATGAGAACCACAGCTCTGTGTAACAATTGCAATGTTTTTGACATTTATTTTCACCTTTCATGTGCTTGAGAGCGGTATACTGTACTTCCTGATTACGGTGCTGATACAGACTTTGGAATTGGAGATACTCGCCAGCTCTGGTGTGTTCACAGCTCATACAAAAGCTAGCTGATTGTTTATTCACTGGTTTTTGGAATCACAATGTTTGCAGTGTGTACTGTGAGGTTTTCACTTTTGTTTCCAAGTGACCTCTTCAGTTTGTAATTGTAATTTTGCTGTTTTCCCTTTGTTGTGTGTCAGTGTGGTTTGTTTTTGGTATGCTGGCAGTAGTTATGACCTCTTGATCGACTCAGCAACCTTGACCTTGAACATATTATGTACAGAAGTAGAGATGCATTACAAATCACTGTTTTCATTTCAGCCGTTACCACACGCAGTGCTCGATGTCGAACTGTGCTAACACTAATGTTTTTCATTTGGAAGAATTCTCCATACAAAGTTCAGTTTAATCATCTAAGCTAAGATGAGACAGACACACACACACACATATACCTTTACACCTTACAGTTTTAGGATCAGAAGAAGATCTAGTTGTGCTCAGCGGGAATCTTTTTAACTCGTCACTGAGTTCCTCCCACTCGAAATGAAATCAATCGGCGTGTACAGGAAGAGCATGATGCCTCTCGGGGTTAATTTGATGTGTTTGTGTGTGTTTCTGTTTGCTAGCAGGAGGCTGGAGGTCTGCGCTTTCCCATCAGCCTCTGCACAGCGTGACGCCTCCACACACACAGCACACGGGTTGCTTTTATGGAATAAGTCTTGCAGGTCCGCTTGGGTCAAAATAACCGGCTTAAATTCTGGCTAAGTGTGAAATGATTTTCAGCATCACATTCAGCTTCAATTTGAGTTCCTCTGAAAGACATGAACTTATTTTTACCCTCCAAATTTGAACTGTACTAAACGCTCAGGCAGCAAATGTTTAGCCTGCAGCTACAAGGATAATGTCACTAAGTAATGGAAATCTGTCTCACCTTGAATGTTTTCCATTATTCACGGTTTCAGATAACGTTATTAGTGTCCATATCGTGTCCGTTCATCCTCCTACAATACTGTCTATACTTTGTGAGGCGGGGCTGAGGGGTGGGGTTTGTGGGATGGAGTGATACCAAACAAACAAACAAAAAATACATGTTCTGGTTTTCTAAGATGGTCTCTCCTGTTAAATACCGCTCCAGAGTATATGCGATTCATCTGCTGTTCTTACTCAGGGAAAGAACATGTATTTTTGAGGTATAACTCATAGCAGATGTTATCTATGTACTATGCAAAATGTGTAAACATTATCAGGCCTGCCGTTGTCAAGTACATACATGCTTAGCACTTAGATACAAAATTAGCAAAGCTAGCATAAAGTTGTAGTATACAAAATTCAAAGAGAGAGATATAGCAACAAGACAACAAAGTATGAAGATTAAACTAGAATATACAATAGAATGTTGAAATGAACTGACATGACGTGACATGCTCAAACATGTTATAGCTGATCAGATCTGCTTCTCTTCTGGGAATTCATAAACAAATAGTCAAGAGATATACAGAAAAAACAAAACAAAAACAAAACAAAACAAAAAAAACATCCAGGAAGGTAACACTATGGCTAACTAAAAAAATGTAAAAATATATATTTTTTAAAAAGCTGAGTATATATCCGTATGTATTCAGGGAGAAGTTTGTTTACTACATGAACATTATTTTTGCTTCATGTTGTCTGGTGTAAAATTATGCTATAATTACATTAAATTACATTCAATTTCATCTTCTGAGGTTTATGCAGAATCTCCTGATAAACACAAGCAAACCTCCTCCTGAACTCAGCATTGACATCATTACTGCTACCAAATGAGGGTGTTAGCTTACTTTCAGCTTCTCCTGCTCCCCATGGTGAGGTTAAATCAACACACACACGCACACGCACACACACACACACACACACACACACACACACACACACACACACACACACACACACACACTGTAAAGGTTGTGTTATCCGGGGCTTAATAGCGAGAGGAAGAGCATTGATGAACTTCAGGAAGCACTGGATCAATAACAGACTAAATGGAGACAAACACAGAGAGACACATGAATAAACATAAATGACTGTGTGTGTGTGTGTGTGTGTGTGTGTGTGTGTGTATCTGCACCATTACAGCTGACTTTGATTGATTCTGATTCTCCAATCCCACACACATTA
Organism: Ameiurus melas; assembly: GCA_012411365.1. NCBI lineage: Eukaryota > Metazoa > Chordata > Actinopteri > Siluriformes > Ictaluridae > Ameiurus > Ameiurus melas. Next base: position 29,763,849 of record CM022752.1, read on the forward strand.
TCATACTACACTATACTCAATACTGAACCTCTAAAGCCCTAATTAGTGCAGAAGAAGAAGACATCTTTATTTGTGACATAAACATTAGAGCACAGTGAAATTATGTCCTTTACATACCCCAGCATGTTAGGAAGTTGGGGTCAGAGTGCAGGCTCAGCCATGATATGGCCCCCTGGAGCAGAGAGGGTTAAGGGCCTTGCTTAAGGGCCCAAAAGTGACGTGTTGACAGTCTTGGGGCGTAAACCCCTGACCTACCGATCAGTAACCCAAACACACAAGTATCAGTAAAACAGCACAGGTAAGTATCATCACACCTTACCTGTCAGTACCTGTCCGCTGCCACAATCAACAACCATCATGTAAAACCGCAGCTGCTGATTGGCCGAACCCAATTCACAAACACATTAATAAAGATCTCATTACAGAGAAACCAATCGATATGTGTTCTTTTTTCTGCTTGATGTTTTGTTGATGATTGATTGGATCCAATAAAAAAGCTTTCAGTGTCACATTTAAACTGACACGTCGAGTGTGTGGTAAATTCACATTAACGTGATGGGCGGGGATGAGGAGGAGGAGGAGGAGGAGGAGGGGCAGAGTGGGGGAGTTTATTCATCCATAGAGGATGGACAGATCTTCACTCGTTCCTCTGCCTGAGCAATCTGTTCTTCATCTCTCAGCAGCTGCAGAAGCAGAGACGTGTGAAACTCCTCCGTCACACACCTCGGGTCAAACACGAGAGGCTTTAGAGCTTTCCTAAGATCTGTATCATGAAACACACACACACACACACACACACAACCTGAATAATTCATATTTTAGATGGAGTAATAGGATAACATGTAAGTGAAGAGAACAAATGAGAGAAAAAGACAATTCTGTGAAAAGATTTAGAATGCTTTGATGACTCATCCTTTAATAGTGCTGTGTTAATCCAATTAGATACTGTCAAGAGTGTGTATGCCCCACCCCCAGAGGTGTGCCTTGCACTACAATAAAAGCTTGTTAACAGTAAACACAGTCCATCAGTGTGTTGTATGCCATGCATCTTCCTGCACACTAATCCCAACTGAGAATAAATGTTTGGAGTTTATTCACATGGAACAGGGCGGAGTCAACAACGCTGACATACAACCTTTAGTGATACCCGGACACGATAACTCACAGCAATCAGAGACAATTAAGAGCAGGAGAGAGAAAGTGGAGAAAACCACATCTCCATATGGATCTCGTCTCATACCGAGCTCTCCTGCCAAAATTCTCATCTGATGTGATTTCTGTTAGGAACGCCTTTACAATGAGAAGCTGGAAGCTAAACAACATATTTTCTTCAATTCCAGCTCCTCCTGCTCCATCCTCCCTGACTGCTGATACCAACTTTTTTTGATGGGAAGATTGAAAAATTGCACCAGACCTTCACTCTTACCCATCTGTTACACTACACATTCACAAATCTCTCAACAGAAGATGTCCTGCAATCCCACCACCTGCCCACTGTATCCAATTCCTTCCACAATTCTCCAGATCGTCTCACAACACCTCCTCTCCTTCATCACTACTATCAATAATGACTCCATAACATCTGGTCATGTACCAACTGCCTGAAAAAGAGCAAAGATATTCCCATCCTGGAGAAACCCATTCTGGAGCAGCTTCTGACTGGCATCACTTCTCTCTTTTCTTTCTTATATAGTCTAACACGTTGTCTACAATCAGCTGTCTCTCTATCTTTTACAGAACAACCTCCAAGATATGAACCAGTCCGGCTTCATAGCAGTACATTCCACAGAGACTGCCCTTGTAGCAATCACTGAGAAGCTCTGTGATACTATCATGCTATTATACTATTATCAGTGCTCCTCCTTCTCAGAATTTCAGCAGAAGACTCTCTTCATCATCCTCATGATTGTTGGAATTTATGGGACAGGAAGGCACTGGTTTTCTTCCTACCTGGAGCAATGATGAGGTGATTTTTTTATATTCTTATTTTTCTACTTCTGTGTAAGTAAATTATGTTTTTATGTAACTTGTGTTTTACATTGCCAGTCTCTAAAAAGCATTCCACTGCACATTGTACTGTGCATGGTTGTGTGTGTGTCTCCATTGGTGTCCCACAAGGCTCAGTGCTTGGTCCTCTTCTATTCTCCCTCTATACCTGAATTTCTGTTCATCCCAAGAGATTAATCCCCACTTCAGGATCTTATGATCTGTACACTGCTACTCTGACACACTCAGAAGGATTCATCCATTTCTCTCCACACAGGCCACTCAGGTGCTGGTTCAGTCCCCTGTCTTTTCGAGACTGGACGACTGCACCTCGCTCCTGCAGGTCTGTGTCTGAATGCCATTCCACCTCTGCAACTGATCTAGAATGCAGCTGTATGACTTGTTTCAAACCATCCTAAGTTCTCCCACACCACTACACTGATACATTTCCACTGACTTCCGGCAGCTGCTGCATCAACACTGTTTTAAAACACTGATTCTTATCAACCTTGACAAAAATGGCCCAGCACCCACTCACCTCAAATCACTTATTCCACCCGCACTGTACCACGCCCCCCCCGAACCTCTAGCACTGCTCGACTGGTTCCACCATCTCTCAGGGTACAAGGAAGACCTCGGTGGTGGAATGAACTTCCTATAGATGTCCGAACAGTGTCTAAAGACCTACCTCTTCCTAAAGAACTTAAATTAGCACTTGATTATTTAAATAACTGAAAGTCTTGTGTTGTCTGTGTGCTTTTTTATTATATAATCTCCCAGGAGAGTTTTTTTAGACTGATAGTACTCTTAGTCCATCACCTAGTGAACCCATTTGAGGAGGCATTTATTGATAGAGGCTTGAGAGAACTTGTATAGGTCGCTCTGTATCAGGGTGTCTGCCAAATGCCGTGGATGTAAATGTAAAAAAAACACACAGAGTCTCGCCATCTACATTGAACGTTGTCCTGGGTAAGGTCCTGTTCTCCATATTTAGCTATTGTCAGGTGTGCTTAGCTTGGGCGGGG
>CM022752.1:29771859-29819359 GCA_012411365.1 Ameiurus melas
GCAGTTTATGTGTTCCCTTTATTTTTTTGAGCAGTATATACTGTATATATAGTCACGACTGGCTCAAAGGCACTAACGAATGGAGGACCCAGTGAAGTTGGTTGCAACACTAAACATTTATGGATATAATTAAAAAATAATCATTTAATGAGAGCAACACGGTCTCATAATGTCTGTGTGCTGCAAGGATGTTAATAAAAAAAAAATAGAAAATGAAATACTCAAAATAAATAAGAAAAGCAAGTTAAACATCATCCTTTTATGAGCCCCCTAGCCACACCCACCAGCCGTCTGGTGCAGGAAGACCAGGAGACCTGTCACTATATATATATATATATATATATATATATATATATATATATATATATATATATATATATATATATACGGGACATATTTGGTCATCATTTGGATTTGTCGCGTCATATTTACATGTCTGTCTGGAATTGAGAGAATTTCATGTTCCTGTTGATGAAATCATGGATCTGTGACATGTCTGTACTGGTAACCACGATTGCCCAAGTTATGTGTACTTATTTCTTCTCTTTGAGTCCTATTGTCATGACGAGGTTTGGATTTTGAACTGAGGTTTATAAATTTTGAAAAATGAAACTTAAAGTAATCCATTGGCTTGATTTGGAAAAAATTAAAAACACAACTTCTTGAGTTGAAACAGAGATTATCTTGAAGCTGAGTGAGTAAACTCGGGGGTTTTGAGGCAGCAGGTGAACTTTCGTTTCTAAGTTTAAACACGTGAGATGTTTTACAGTGTACACGGAAAATGTCACTTTGTCAGTATTAAGTGTGTGTAAAGTTAAAACATCAGAAACGCAAAATGTTGCCATATGGGTGATTGTGTTTTGTCAGTGTATCTCCTTATCTTAAATTACTGCAGAAATCATCCAGTGTCTTTGTAAATTCTCATAATGTACTGCGAGATGGATCCAAACACCAATACCCATAACGGACGTATAGATGTAAAGGGAACTGGGAATAGAACAAAAAACAGCCTGAGTGTGTGTGTGCTCTTGCATAAATATTTGAATACCTGCTACAGAGAGCTGTAACAACAACAGACCTCCAAAACTGGTAGAATTTATTATTATAAAAGTTTTTCTAATAAAAAAATCCAAGACCTGAAGATATTTGTGTGTGGCTGAGTGTACAGCAGAACCCCCTCCTGACTCACTATACTCTGATACTGTTCTCACAAATACTCACACGCTTAGAACAAAGGGTTCAGAGATTCCTTAAGAGACATGGATCCATGTAGATCTCCTTTGTGGAGAAAGTTACACTCACAGTAAAATGGATCTTCACAGGTTCTGTGGATTATTGCTTGTTTTAGCTTTCTATAGTGGCTTAACATTTAACTATCTCTAACAGAAACACTCAGATGTTGGGTTCTACACGACCTCTAAGGGTTCCTGCATGGGGCAATTTAAAGAACACTTCAAGATTCCAGATAGAACCTGAAAAACTGATACATCATTACGTTGTTACACTGTTTCATCGTTACAATATTCTACTGTAACAGTGTAAAAATATAACATTGTAATACACTGTTTCATTGTTATATTGTTAAATTATTACATTGCTACAATGTGACACTGCTATATTATTACATCATTACATTATTACACTGGAACAGCTGAAGCAGCTGATCAAAGGGACTCCAAAAATCAAACAGCAACTAGCATCTAAAGGGTATAACATTTGACAAACATGGAAATGAAACCCTGGTAGATATGATTCAGTCTGTTCCCGAGTGATCTGTCAGACTGTCCATGTCTATAGACTTGAAAAAAAAAGAGAGAAAAAGGCTAGACGTAGAACCTGAGAGGTTTATATTAACATCATGTATTTATAACAGAATGTAAAAGCCCTTTATGAAGCTGAGAACACTTTCAGCCAGAGGAAGGAACTGAAGTCTTTACAAACATTTTCACACTGTGCTGAGATTTCTAAACAAGTCAGAATATCTTGAATTGATTTCATTAATTCAATATTCCTCATCATTAGATTCTGATCAAACAAATCCTTCATTTTAATCCTGTAGATTATTTCCCCTGATATTGTAAACACAGTTTTTCTTCTTTCAAATAATGAAATGCTGGTGATAAGTGAAGTTTGTCTTTATTTATGCGATTAGCTTCATTTGATTATTCCTTTAAATGTTTTTAATAAGATGTCGTGTCCCTTCAGATGAAAACTGCACAATTAGTACAATTATAGGAGAGTGCTATGTGCAGAAAAAGTATTTTTCAGCAGTAATATGATGTGATGTTTGAATAAAAAGTCACCATTTGAATTTTCCTTTGTTTGAGTAATAAAGGCCTTTAAACCTCTCAGTGTGTTTAATAATAATGTATTCATGGGAGATATTTTCACTTGCTCTCCGTGTGTTCAGTGCATGTAGAATCCATTTAGAACCCCTTGAGGAACCGTTATTTTTTCGAGAGCATTTGGGCTGAGGAGACCCTATGTACACTTCATCTTAACTAAACTAACACTTTAAATAATGGCACCCTGAATAATGAACAGTTTGGTTCTCTGGTGCCGTGGAACCTCGCTGTGCTCGGTACTCCTCATCTTTAATATAATTTAATCTGTTCCAGTCAGGGAGATGATACAGCTTTGTCTCGATGATATCCACACAGAGTTAATAACAATCACACACTTCACTCACAGTTAGAACCGCCGGGCCGATAAGCAGCCAAATCTCTGAGCGGGAGAACGAGGAGGAGAATGAGGAGGATGGAGGGAGGGGAGGGAGTGAGGAAAGAGAGAAAAGGATTTTATTGCTTGTGCCAGCAGGTTGAATAATGATTATCACCCGTGTGTATCTCTGTATCTCATATGTGAGTCCTAGTAAAGAGAGAAACTCCTCAAAGGCTCAGTGTGTGTGTGTGTGTGTGTGTGTGTGTGTGTGTGTGTGTGTGTGTGTGTGTGTGTGGGGAGGAGGAGGAGGAGGAAGAGAAGGAGGAGGAGGATTGAATATGATCTCATTAATAAGTGAAAGAAGCTCCAAGAGCGAAAAATACGCTGTGCTCGGAAAAAAGCCGCAGCAATATCGCACTGATAAATGACCAGGAGGGTTTTATTGTGTGTGTGTGTGTGTGTGTGTGTATGTGTGTGTGTGCTGAATGTTCTTCTTTGTCCCAAACACAAGATAGGGGAAAAATCTTTCAGAGATCACCGTGGATGTTAAAAATTGTGAAATTATGCGCGATGAGCTTGGGTTTTAATTTAAAGCTGTTCTTTTCTTCATAGAAAGAGAGAGAGAGATTGTGTGTGTGTGTGTGTGTGTGTGTGTGTGTGTGTGTGTGTGTGTGAGTGTGAGTGTGTGAGTGTGAGTGTGTGAAAGCCCTCCTTGATGCTCTCTGACAGCAAGAAGAAGAATGTGGCCAATCTTTTGCAGTTAATTGCATTACGATGGCGGAAGTTCTTGCTCTGCTCCTTTTCCATCAGGCACATTACAGGAGCGCCTGCTGGGTCCTGAGCTTCTGCACACCATCACCTCCTCTCTCTGATTGATATGCTTCTGCTCCTGACATGGCTTCCTGTGTCTCCCACACATGCATACGGATATAAAACCTAGTGTTATTATCTTTTATCGTTATTATCCACATCAAAATGGTGTTTTCTTTCATCGTTAGAGAATCTTTATCGTATAACCTGACATGGAGACACACACTATCACACAGTCTGGAAGAGAAGTTCACTGAGAAGTTTACTGAGATCTTAAACAGTCTGATCAGAGATAAGGCTTTCAAGAAAGATAATGCATGAAGCTCCGCCCACTTCAAGTCATTTCCTATAAATCCCTGTCTCTCGACTCATCTCCACTCCACACTCCTCATGGGATTGTGATTTACAGACACCGGAGGCAGTAGATAAGGTAAAGTGGGTGGGGCTGAAATGAATTTTATTTTGAGAAGCAAATAGCAAATGAAAAGCAAATTGATATAGGGTAAATGACCAATGAGCATGAAGGGGTGGGGCCAAGGATCCATTGTTTCCTGTGAGACTTCTACAACATTTACAAAACTATATGAGAAACAGAATAATGTTCAGTACAAAGTTATAAAGTATAACCCACCACTCATTCATCATTATTAAAATAAAGTGTACGTGACAAAATGTTCATTATATCTCACACTTATTTAATCATTACCTTCGTATCGCCTAGACGGTGAAGTTAAATGTTAAAATGTTGAAAGGCCTCTGAGAGGTGCCCTGAGATCCGACTAGCATTCATCAGAGCTTGTGATTTGTAGCTGTTTCTGAAGATGTTTGTGACATCATTTAGTTACTTTTGAAACTATGTGATGAGTTTGGTGTCACTTCACACCATCAACCCACTCAGGTAGGGGCGTGGCCTAAAGCTTGAGGTGGAGCTTGTACAACATTAGAGCTAGTTTATTTATCAGTTTTACTTCCTGTTCATGTTGCCTGTTGGATTGTGATTGGTCAGAAGGCGCAGCTGCAAATCACAGGTTTATAATGCGTTCGTTCTAATACGTTATCGTTTCTATAGTAACAGCTCGTTAACAGTATTGAGGCATTTATTTTAAATTTTTGGAAGGAGTCTCCAGTGTCAGCGATGTTATTTGAAGCTAGTGTGTGCGGTTGTTCTGGAATGATGCAATAATGACACTGAACAGTGTAAAGGTTCTCATTTCTTAACGTTACATTCTAGAACCCTGCAGGTCAGAAGTTAAGCTCTTTAATATAAGTGGGTGTGTATAGAGTTGGTGCGTTACGTAGAACTGGCCGTCATAATCAAACCGAGCAAAATAAAAAACAATTAAATAAAACAGCTGATGCTTTTGCAATGCTAAAACATATAGATAATCGCTCAAATAATGTCAACATTGAAAATAGTGAAAGAAGCAACTTTACAGTAATTTGAGCGCTCGAGATGGACAGAGCCGCACGCTCATCAGGAAGCAGAGAGTAATTCATGACAGTACATGACAGGTGTAAAAATCCAGCAGTCTGAAGACACACACTGTGCTGAGTTCTGCACGTTTATTTAACGTGTCGATCAGCTCGGCTTTTTCTGTTAACAGACGTGAAATTAGTGGCATTTAATAAAAAAAATGTCATTAGAACCACGCTGAGTAAAAGTGCCTCTTTATTGTTCCATTCTTCCTGCACATTTTCAAATCATTACATTTTTTATTGTTCTTGTATGTCTCCGTGTTCTTAGGCAAGCTCTCCACCCAGAGTGTATGACTAGTCAATTACAATTAGAAATATATTGTGATTGTGATGTGAACGCCTCCTGCGTTTATCCCATTTAAACAGAATAAACAAAACCAAATTTCCGTAACGTAGCCAGAATTAATGAGGGAAAATAACACTAATAGACATTTTCATGAGCAGCGTCGAGGCTTTTCCTCATGAGAGATGCATAACATAGCACTGAACTCGGCCAACTGCTGAGTCCCAAATGTCACCTTATTCCGTATTAGTTCACTATGTAGTGCACTACTCCCTGTTCACTATATATAAACACCATCTATGGTCCACTGTGGGTGTGTCCCACACCACACAACCTATTAACTCTATAGAGCACATATCAACTCCAGTTCTGGCTGTGATCCATTGCAACGCCAACCTGCGTAGAGTGGTTACTGTGAACTAGTGAGTGAATGGATGGATAAATAGATGGATGAATACATTGATGGATTGATAGATAGATTAATGAACTGATGGATGGTTGTATGAAAAAATGGTGTGAGATGTAAGCATGAGTGTGAGAGTGAGATGTGAGAGTCAGTTGTGATATGTGAGATGTGAGTGTGAGATGTGAGAGTGAGAGTGAGATGTGAGCGGTGAGATGTAAGGTGAGATTTGAGAGGTGAGATGTGAGAGTGAGATGTGAGCGGTGAGATGTAAGAGGTGAGATGTGAAATGTGAGAGTGAGATGTGAGATGTGAGAAGTGAGATGTGAGAGTGAGATGTGAGCGGTGAGATGTAAGAGGTGAGATGTGAGATGTGAGAGGTGAGATGTGAGAGGTGAGATGTGAGAGGTGAGATGTGAGAGGTGAGATGTGAGAGGTGAGATGTGAGAGGTGAGATGTGAGAGGTGAGATGTGAGATGTGAGATGTGAGATGTGAGAGTGAGATGTGAGAGGTGAGATGTGAGAGGTGAGAGTGAGATGTGAGAGGTGAGAGTGAGATGTGAGATGAGATGTGAGAGGAGATGTGAGAGGAGAGGTGAGAGTGGAGATGTGAGAAAATGAGATGTGAGATGAGAGGTGAGATGTGAGAGTGAGATTGAGATGTGAGATGTGAGATGAGAGGAGATGAGATGAGAGGAGTGAGAGGATGAGAGTGATGTGAGATGTGAGATGAGTGAGGAGGATGAGATGTGAGATGTGAGGTGAGATTTGAGATGTGAGAGTGAGATGAGGTGAGATAGAGGTGAGATGTGAGATGAGATGAGAGGGAGGAGAGGAGAGGAGGGATGTGAGATGAGAGATGAGATGATGTGAGAGTGAGATTGAGATGTGAGATGAGATGTGAGAGGAGAGTAGATATATGATGTGAGATGAGAGGAGATGAGATGTGAGATGAGATGTGAGATGAGATGAGATGAGAGTTGAGATGTGAGAGATGAGATGTGAGGTGAGATGTGAGATGTAAGGTGAGATTTGAGATGTGAGGAGGATGAAGAGATGAGAGGTGAGATGAGATGAAGGAAGAGAGGAGATGTGAGATGGAGAGATGAGATGAGAGTGAGAGTGAGATGTGAGAGTGAGATGAGATGTGAGATGAGAGGAGATGAGATGTGAGATGTGAGAGATGAGAGAGATGAGTTGAGATGAGATGTGAGATGATGAGAGGTGAGATGTGAGAGGAGATGTGAGATGAGAGTGAGATGTGAGATGTGAAGATGTGAGAGGAGGTGAGATTGAGATGTAGAGTTGAGATGTGATGAGATGAGATGAGATGAGATGTGAGAGTGAGATGTGAGAGTGAGATGTGAGATGTGAGGTGAGATGAGATATGAGAGTGAGATTGAGATGAGAGGTAAAGGTGAGATGTGAGATGAGATGAAGTAGAGATGTGAGAGTGAGAGGTGAGATGAGATGAGAGTGAGAGTGAGATTGAGATGAGAGTGAGAGTGAGATGAGTGAGATGAGATGTGAGATGTGAGGAGTGAGAGTGAGATGTGAGAGGTGAAGGATGAGATGTGAGAGTGAGATGAGCGGGTGAGATGTAAGAGGTGAGATGTGAGATGTGAGATGAGATGAGATGAGATGTGAGAGGTGAGATGAGAGGATGAGATGTGAGATGTGAGATGTGAGATGGGATGAGATGTGAGAGGAATGAGATGTGAGATGAGAGTGAGAGGAGGATGAGTGAGATGTGAGATGTGAGATGAGAGTGAGATGTGAGATGTGAGATGTGAGATGTGAGAGTGAGATGAGAGTTGAGATGAGATTGAGATGTGAGAGATGAGCAGAGGATGGGGTGAGATGTGAGAGAGATGTGAGAGGATGAGGTGAGATGAGATGTGAGATGTGGTGAGGTGAGATGTGAGATGAGAGGTGAGATGAGAGTGAGATGTGAGATGAGATGAGATGAGAGGATGAGTGAGATGTGAGATGAGTGAGATGAGATGAGATGTAGAGATGAGATGTGAGAGTTGGGAGAGTGTAGATGTGAGATGAGTGAGATGAGAGGTGAGATGAGAGTGAATGAGATGTGAGATGTGAGATGTAGAGATGGAGAAGATGTGATGAGAGGTGAGATAGAGGTGAGATGAGAGTGAGATGAGATGAGATGAGAGGTAGAGGTGAGATGAGATGAGAGGTAGATGAGAGGAAAGGTGAGATGTGAGAGGTGAGATGTGAGAGGAGGAGAGAGAGGAATGAGAGGTAGAGGTGAGATGTGAGAGTGAGATGTGAGATGAGAGGTGAGATGAGAGGAGATGAGAGGAGAGATGTGAGGATGAGAGGAGAGGAGGTGAGATGAGGAGGAGATGAGGAGATGAGATGTAGAGGTGAGAGGTGAGATCTGAGATGTGAGATGAGGTGAGATGTAAGAGTGAGAGGTGAGATGGTGAGATGAGAGTGAGATGTGATGAGAGTGAGATGTGAGAGGATGAGATGTGAGATGAGGATGATGAGATGTGAGATGAGAGGAGATGTGAGATGAGATGTGATGTGAGATGAGAGATGAGAGTTGAGATGTGAGATGAGATGTGAGATGTAGAGATGTGAGAGTGAGAGTGAGATGAGAGAGTGAGATGAGATGGGATGTGAGATGAGAGGAGAGGTGAGATGAGGTAGAGATGTGAGATGAGATGTGAGAGAGGTGAGATGTGAGAGTGAGATGAGAGTGAATGAGATGAGAGAGGAGCTGATGAGGTAAGGTAGATCTGAGATGTGAGATGAGATGTGAGATGAGAGGTGAGTGAGAGTGAGAGGTGAGATTGAGATGAGAGGAGATGTGAGATGTGAGGAGAGTGAGAGTGAGATGAGAGGAGATGAGATGAGATGAGAGTGAGAGTGAGATGAGCTGTGAGATGTAAGGTGAGATTTGAGATGGTAGAGTGAGATGAGCGGTGAGATGTAAGAGGTGAGATGTGAGATGTGAGATGTGAGAGGTGAGATGTGAGAGTGAGAGGTGAGATGAGAGATGTGAGATGTGAGATGTGAGATGAGATGTGAGATGTGAGGATGAGATGAGAAGAGTGAGATGTGAGAGTAGATGTGAGATGAGATGAGGAGTGGAGAGGAGAGTGAGCGTAGAGATGTAAGGTGAGATTTGAGATGAGAGAGATGAGGTGAGATGTGGGATGAGATGTGAGATGAGAGGTGATGAGAGTGAGAGGTGAGAGGAGATGTAGAGAGGATGTGAGATGAGATGTGAGATGAGATGTGAGATGAGAGGAGATGAGAGATGAGATGTGAGATGAGATGTGAGATGAGATGTGAGATGTGAGATGTGATGGGAGATGATGAGATGTGAGATGTGAGAGGTGAGATGAGTGAGATGTGAGAGATGAGATGTGAGAGTGATGAGAGATGTGAGATGAGAGGAGATGAGGAGGGAGGTGAGATGAAGTGAGATGTGAGAGTGAGATGTGAGATGTGAGATGTGAGAGTGAGAGAGTAGGAGGAGATGTAGATGAGATGTGAGATGTGAGATGTGAGAGTGAGATGTGAGATGTGAGAGGTGAGAGTTGAGATGTGAGATGTGAGAGGTGAGATGTGAGAGGTGAGATGTGAGAGGAGAGTGAGATGAGATGAGATGAGAGTAGGATGAGATGAGATGAGAGTGAGAGTGAGATGTGAGATGTGAGATGAGATGAGATGTGAGATGAGAGGTGAGATGTGAGAGTGAGAGTGAGATGAGAGGTTGAGATGTGAGATGTGAGATGTGAGATGTGGGAGAGGTGAGAGGTGAGATGTAGAGTGAGATTGAGAGTGAGATGTGAGATGAGAGGTGAGATGTGAGAGTGAGATGTGAGATGAGATGAGAGGAGATGAGATGAGATGAGAGATGTGAGAGGTGAGATGTGAGAGGAAGGAGATGAGAGGAGATGAGGAGATGTGAGGTGAGATGTGAGATGTGAGGAGAGATGAGGAGATGTGAGATGAGGAAGTGAGAAGGAGGAGATGTGAGAGTGAGATGAGAGGTGAGGAGATGTGAGAGTGAGATGTGAGAGTGAGATGTAGATGTGAGATGTGAGAGTGAGATGTGAGAGGTGAGAGGTGAGTTGTGAGATGAGATGTGATGAGAGGTGAGATGTGAGTGAGGTGAGATGTGAGATGAGATGAGAGGAGATGTAGATGTGAGAGTGAGTGAGATGTGAGAGAGATGAGATGTGAGATGTGAGAGTGAGGAGATGTGAGCGGTGAGATGTGAGGTGAGATTTGAGATTGAGAGTGAGATGTGAGCGGTGAGATGTAAGAGGTGAGATGTGAGATGATGAGGATGTGAGAGTGAGGTGAGATGAGATGAGATGTGAGATGAAGATGAAGAGATGATGTGAGATGTGAGATGTGATGAGAGTGAGATGAGAGTGAGATGATGAGATTGAGATGTGAGATGAGATGTGAGATGAGATGAGATGTGAGAGAGTTGAGATGATGTGAGATGAGAGTGAGATGAGCGTGAGATGTAAGGTGAGATTGAGATGTAGAGTGAGATTGAGTTGTGAGAGGTGAGATGTGAGATTGAGATGTGAGAGATGAGTGAGAGATGTGAGAGGAGATTGTGAGATGTGAGATGAGAGTGAGATGTGAGAGTGAGATGTGATGTGAGATGAGATGAAGATGTGAGAGTAGATGTGAGATGAGATGAGATAGATGTGAGATGTGAGATGTAGATGTGAGAGGATGTGAGAGTGAGATGTGAGATGTGAGAGTGAGATGATGTGAGATGTGAGATGTGAGAGGTGAGATGTGAGATGTGAGATGTGAGATGTGAGAGGAGTATGAGATGAGATGTGAGATGAGATGTGAGAGGTGAGAGGTGAGAGGTGAGATGTGATGTGATGAGGAGGGAGAGAGATGTGAGATGTGAGAGTGAGATGTGAGAGTGAGATGAGGAGTGAGAGATGAGATGTGAGATGAGGATGTGAGATGTGATATTTAGAGAGTGAGATGTAGTATATATATGTAGAGTGAGATGTAATGAGATGATAATGTGATATAAAAGTAAGATTTTAGATGATAGTAAGGTTATATATGAGATGAGTGTTATGTGTTTAAACCCATACGTTACTGGGAGGTTTTGGAGCGCCTCACTGCTGCTTACAAAATGCAAAATTGTAATGAGGTTAGAAGTCTCTGTTTTCAGCCTCCATTTTCCATCCTGATCTTTTGCTTTTTCCCTGACGCATCGCTCCGGGCTGTGTGTGTGTGTGTGTGCGTGTGTGTGTGTGTGTGTGTGTGTGTGTGTGTCTGTGCGTGTGTGTGTGACTCACGCTGAGTTAATATACAAGGTGGTAAAGGTTGGCTTAGCTGAGAGGGGGAAAAATGTTTTTATTATTATCATTATTATTACCACATCGATGTGTAGGCATCCATTAGGCAGAGAAATATGCCTCGATGCCATTTGCATGGCCCATAAACTCCTGGAGGTCGCACGCCGCATAATAATCCACTATAATGGTTTTTTCTCCCTGGAAAAACAAGCCCGGATGCTGCGCGACAAATTGAACTCTACTAAGTGTAAATTTGTTTCTGCCCTGATTCGCAAAGTGAGGCTTTCATTAATTTTCACCAACCCCAGAAAAAAGAGACACTAAAAGCACTGTGTAAATACTTTGTGACTTTCGCAGTAATGGCTTCCACCGTCCCTACCTCGTTCCCGCCACCATCCCTCCCTCATTCCTTCCCTCGTTCCCTACCTCGTTCCCTCCCTTGTTTCTGCCACCATCCCTCCCTCATTCCCTCCCTCGTTCCCGCCACCATCCCTCCCTCATTCCCTCCCTCGTTCCCGCCACCATCCCTCCCTCATTCCCTCCCTCGTTCCTTACCTTGTTCCCTCCCTCATTCCCTCCCTCTTTCCCACCAACATCTCTTCCTCGTTCCCTCCACCATTCCTCCCTCGTTCCCTCCCTCATCCCTCCCCTCGTTCCCACTACCATCCCTCCCTCGTTCCCTCCCTCATTCCCGCCACCATCCCTCGCTCGTTCCCGTCAACATCCCTCCCTCGTTCCCACCACCATCCCTCCTTTGTTCCCTCCTTCGTTCCCGCCACATCCCTCCCTCGTTCCCTCCCTCGTTCCCGCCACCATCCCTCCCTCGTTCTCTCTAACATCCCTCCCTCGTTCCCTCCATCATCCCCCCTCATTCCCTCCATCATCCCCCCTCGTTCCCGCCACCATCCCTCCCTCGTTCCCTCCCTCGTTCCTGCCACCATCCCACCCTCGTTCCCACCCTCTTTCCCGCCACCATCCCTCCCTCGTTCCCTCCCTCGTTCCCACCACCATCCCTCCCTCTTTCCCTCCCTCGTTCCCACCACCAATCCTCCCTCGTTCCCACCACCATCCCTCCCTCGTTCCAACCACCATCCCTCCCTCATTCCAGCCACCATCCCTCCCTCGTTCCCTACCTCGTTCCCTCCCTCGTTCCTGCCACCATCCCTCCCTCGTTCCCGCCACCATCCCTCCCTCGTTCCCGCCACCATCCCTCCCTCGTTCCCACCACTATCCCTCCTTTGTTCCCTCCCTCGTTCCCGCCACATCCCTCCCTCGTTCCGCCACATTCCTCCCTCGTTCCCTCCCTCATCCCCCCCACCATCCCTCATTCCCTCCCTCGTTCCCGCCAACATCTCTCCCTCATTCCCTCTACCATCCCTCCCTCATTCCCTCCATCATCCCCCCTCGTTCCCGCCACCATCCCTCCCTCGTTCCCTCCCTCGTTCCTGCCACCATCCCTCCCTCGTTCCCTCCCTCTTTCCCGCCACCATCCCTCCCTCGTTCCCTCCCTCGTTCCCACCACCATCCCTCCCTTGTTCCCACCACCATCCCTCCCTCATTCCAGCCACCATCCCTCCCTTGTTCCCTACCTCGTTCCCTCCCTCGTTCCTGCCACCATCCCTCCCTCATTCCTGCCACCATCCCTCCCTCATTCCTGCCACCATCCCTCCCTCGTTCCCTCCCTCGTTCCTGCCACCATCCCTCCCTCTTTCCTGCCACTATCCCTCCCTCGTTCCCGCCCTACACAGGATACTACAAAGGGTGCAAAAGCAGTTTAAACGATGTCTCCTTCACACACACTCCAAAGGTAGCAAAGCTGCTATGCAAGGCGCTAACTTGCCATCGGGAGCAACTCGGGGTTCAGTGTCTTGCACAAGGCTTGCACACACTTCGGCATGTGGAATCATGTATAGACATGTATAGACATGTGGAGTCATGTGGGCCGGGAATCGAACCGCCGACCCTACAATTAGTGGACAACCCGCTCTACCACCTGATCCACAGCCGCCCTGTGTTTATAAAACATTAAGCTCAGAATTCAGAACAGCTCATTGGCCAATAGACTCACTGAAACTCAACCACTCATTGGCTAATTCAGTCATCCAGCTGGACAATTTTCTCATTGGCTCATCGAATTGGGAAACAGACATTGAGAGTGAGCAAATACAGAACACATGAAAATAAAGAAGAAATGAACACGATTCAGTGCTAATATTTCTACTTACATTATATTTTGGTGAAAGTGTATTTAGGTGAATTAATTCAACCTGGATGCAGATATTTATTTACTTCATGTATAATTAATGACCAAACTGATAATTACTGTTCAGTAAGATAACTACGTAGCGTGCTACAGTGGAGGTGTGGTGGCTTTGATATTTCACAGCAGGATTGCGCGTCATTAAATAACTATGGATTAAACACTGGATAAAGTCGCTTCATTTCAGATCAGTATTTGTTAGTTAGATAATGTTGATAACAGCAGTAATAAAATCCTGCACCGAGTCCGGCTCTGTGTTCCGGATAATAAATCCGTTCTGCTTAATTGAGAAATCTTTTAGTTCTAAACTGTCCTGAACAGCAGCAATAACCGTTTACACAAAATGCTGCACTGAATTAACTCATTTAATCACTGATCAAACAAACTAAACCACCAAGATGACATTACAAACCAGATGTTCCACACGTTCGCAGGTCCGATCCGGCCTGCTATATCGGACTCCACGGTTCTCTGGGTTTAGCGTGGCAGTAATTTTTCCGTGTTTGCTTGCGTGCTGTGAAGAGCGCTGAGTTGTTTTTTTTTAAACGCCTCTCCACACTGAAAGCTCTCAGCCATTAGCAGAAACAGTAACAACACATGGAAGCTTGTCGGAGATGTGAGTGAGCATGAGGTCATGGCGGGTCACCCGAGCACAGCGCTATCGAAGTTATGACTAATGTGGACTCGAACGCGACCTTCGTTTGCTTTGAAAAGGCTCGGTTTTAAAGGAGCATGCTAATTTTAATGCCACAGAGCTGCATATTAGGGACATGGAACAAAACATGGCCACAACAGCTCTCAATGTGGTCATCATGGACACTTTACAATCTCCTCACCACGCTTGTGTACTGCTGCAGAGGATGCAACGTGGCGGCGAGAATAAAACGGGATGAAGAAAAGAAACAAAAAGCAGAGAGGAAAGAAAAAGGAGAAAGTGACTGATACACATGGACACGCTGGTTTATATTGTGGTGAAGAAATAAATACAATAAAATGTTTTATTGGTCATTATGTCAGTATTTTATAACAGTGTACCAGGACCTTAATATTCCCTCTATCTGTGTAAATACAGGACAAAAAAATGCAGTCATACAGGGTATGCCTATATGGTGACGTTTATATGTAACGTGTATGGAAGGAGTCTCCAGTGCCAGTGCTGTGTAAGAGTCAGAGGTAAATTGTTTAGACATCTTCAGCACAGATGAGTTTACACTTCTGGACAAGCTGCATTTAATTTTTTGTCATATTACCCAGAAGAGAGAGGATAAAGAGATTGCAGGCAAGGGAACACGGGGAATAGCTGCTATAATGTGGGTGATGACATCAACTTGATTAATGAACATTAAATGTAACTAGTAAAAAGAATGTGTATTGTGGTTTAAGAGGCACAAAGCAACTTCACTACGTGTTTTACTATAACACACACACACACACAGTACTCACCAGAATCTACATCTTTCATATAAAAACATAAATATTGTGTTTGTCGATCTAAACAGATTTAAATGATGTAATTAGATCAGAGTGTTAGAACTGTAATTAGCCGTCAGAGTAACACTTCACTCCAGGCAGCAGGTAAAAGTGTAATATCCCTGGGCTCTGAAGCCAAAATATATCTCACCTCCAGAAGTGTGGAGAGCTTCATATTGGTGATGGGTGAAAATAAAATTCTGCAGCTAGCCGAATCTCGGGACGGAGACTATAAAAAAGCAGTGTAATGAATTCTGATATGCGGGATCTGTTTTTGGTAAATATTTCTGAGGAACTGATAAAAATGTAGACGCTGTATCTCTGAAAGTCGATCGCTCATGTCTCTGAACATCAAAACAGAACGTCGGGTTTTTCTTCAGGAGAATTTTCATTAAGTATCTGTGATAAGTGAACAGAAACACTGTCGTATCTGTAAACACTGAGGACAATGCAAAAACACCACCAGATAAAAGATAAGACTTCATCCTCGCACGCCTGTCCCTGTGTCACAGAACACTGTGGTTATTCTGATCACATGTGCGTGATACGCAGATTAAATACAGCCTCATTCTCCTTCTGCTCTTCCTCACCATCACAAGAACATCATGTGTAGCTCTGTGACACCAATACGGCGTGATGGACGTCTCGACACTGATCAGCAACTTACTCCAAATCTTCAGCAAAATGAACACGGGGATTAAGTGTAGGAGATTTTTATCCCACTTTTAATTCATTCATTTGAGATAAAAATAAACCCATCGTTAGCATTCATTGTTCCATCAAACAGTCAGACGGTGGCGCTGGACTTAACGCTGCTCCTCACTCTAGCCAAAATTAGGCTCAAGCTGTGACACGCCCCTGTTTTATATAAACTCCGCCCCCGGGTCCGTAACTTCTACGAAGCATCTGAAATTTAGAGAGTTAGAAAAGTTAGATCTGAGCTCTGAATACCGTTAAGTGTAATTTCATTATTATAAATATTAGAGATAAAATGTGGAATGCATTTCAACTATTGAAATAATAAAACTTTTTTCTGCTTAAATCCTCACGTTCTGATGTTCAGACTGTCAGGAGCATGTGAAGAACGTCAACCATCTCGACAGTACACTTTAAACACAGCTGAGAGAGAAAATAGCTCTTTGTTTCTTCCTGTTCACGGCTCCTGGTGCTCAGAAACACTGCTCCTGATTTTCTGTCCACTTTCCCCCAATATTCAGAGCTACAGATCATTTTAATGTGAGAGTGAGACAACACTGTGCTGTTGTTCCTGCAGAATCAAAACAAGCTTTCCTTCTTCTTCAAGACGCCTTTTTATGGTCTTCAGTGTCTGGAGGAACGTCACGCTAGAGTTGCAGGATTAATTGTGTTTTTATTGTGACTATGAGAACTATGATAATCATTAAAACAGGACGTATGGATGTGATCAGCCAGAGCAGCGTCTCGACGTCGGACTGGAAAAGACGAGTGCGGTTTGGCGGAGTTTCAGAAAAACACATTTACTCTTGTTTATCACTTCAGTGATCATCTCAGGCATATACGTCTGCTGCAAAATATCTCCAGTAGTCTTTTTTTTCAAATGTATTTGTAAGAGCAGTTTTAATGGGAATGACTTTTATATCTTTTACTCCAGTAAACATGTACAGACGTGTTACACTCAGATCTGTTTCTCTACCATGTGGTTTAATTCTCCAGGTGATCAGGTGATGTTCACTACATTCTCTCTCTCTCTCTCTCTCTCTCGCTCTCTCTCTTCTCTCTCTCTTGCTCTCTCACTCTCTCTCTCTCTCTCTCTCTCTCTTTGCTCTCTTTCTCTCTCTCTCCTGCTCTCTCTCGCTGTCTCTCATTCTCTCTCTCTTCTCTCGCTCTCTCTCTCTCTCCTCTCTCTCTCTCTCTCTCTCTCTCTCTCTCTGTACTGAACTGTACACTAAGTGCCAGGGGAGTGTAAACATTTGAACAGGATGTTTAAAAGCTTTAGAAATATCTTATGTACCTTCAAAAGGACAGTACTAAATGAAAAAAATAATAACACTTTACACCAATCATCCTGTGCAAAATTTTAATGTATGGTGCTGCCTTCAGAGCGTCAGTGAACCTTCTGACACTTCTGTAATAATGTGTTTGTGAAGCAGATTATTCAGATCAGCGGTAAATGAAAAATGATGCTTCTCATATTTAGTCTTCTTCTTTTTGTGTCGAAAAGAAGGCCGCTCAGCAATATGATACTGAACATTACCCAGGGTGCACCAGCGGATGCTCCTTCCATGCACACACATCCATACACCCACTCATACACCGCGGATACATCAGACACGCCAATCTGCCTACCATACAAGTCTTTGTACCCGGAGGAAACCCCCACAGCACGGGCAGAACATGCAAACTCCACACACACACACCACACACACACACACACAGGACCACGGAGGGAATCGAACCCCCGACGTGTGAGGCGAACGTGCTAACCACTAACCACCATGTGCCCTTATATTATCATATTTAGTTTCATCTATTAACATTCTGCAGATTCTAGAAGGTGTATGTAAACTTATGACCTCAACTGTATCTTATAGATTCATTCATTTAAAGCCCTGAATAAAGTTTCAGATCAACAACTTTATCACAGATCGTAATTTAACGCTCTCCAGCAGTTTCTGAAGTTAAATACTGCTTTATGCTTTCATTAGTAGTTTGTTTTTTGTTTCACAGTTATACGTATGTATATATTTATTACATGTTACAGATCTATATCCACATTTTTTAACCAAATATACTCATTAGTAATTGTACTGTACCACTGGGAGAAAAAAAAAGTTTCTGTTGCCTCACCAGTGTGTAGCAGTGTGTGTGTGTGTGTGTGTGTGGTGATAAGTGGACAACAATGCAGTGTGCGCAGGATCTCCGGACTCTGAAGAGTATTTAAAAACACACTTGAAGAGAGAATAAAAGCTTGAAGTGCAGCAGTGTCTCTGCAGCTCACAATCAGTCCTCTGTGTCAGCGGCGCCCGTGGCCGTGTTCTGCCTCGCTGACGTGATGGAGATTTGGAGAAAAAGCCATGCATGAACTCTGTGTGTGTGTGTGTGTGTGTGTGTGCATCAGCCATTCCATCACCGCCAATCAGACACTGGTGAGATTTTGGGTCGCAGTTAGCCTTTAGCATCCCCATGGACTCCTCCAGAAAAAAAAAAAATGGAGCACTACTCGAGTCGTTAGTGGATTCTGGGACTCAGTCCAAATCCTTTGCCATTGTGGAGCTGCTCGGCTCCGGCGGCGCTATTTATAAACCCGCTGTATTACTCACATTCCTCATGGCCACGAACACTGACAGGCTTCAGCGCACTGACAGATTTCGCTGCGCTGCGCTGCTAATAACGTGCACAGCTACTTGCTAAAGAGCGGCGTAACGCTTGATTGATGGATGACAACGTCACACTGCATCCGATATCCTCCAGGAAAAACACACGGATTAGCGTGAGCAAGATTTCAAGGTCAGACCTGATTGACATGCTACAGTTGTAGTGACAAACCCCACTTGTTACGATGAATTACTCATAATTACCCACAATGCACTGCAACTGTATGTCTGGTTTAACACCGTGGAAGCAGGAAACGAGTACTCAGATAAATAGCTGCTAGTTAGCCAGCTAGCAATCAATGTTTTACGCTGTAGCTAACTAGCTAAGGTTTAGGACACGCCCTCACATCACATTGTGACAATTTATTGGTTAAAAGTTTTATA
This sequence comes from Ameiurus melas, assembly GCA_012411365.1. Taxonomy (NCBI): domain Eukaryota; kingdom Metazoa; phylum Chordata; class Actinopteri; order Siluriformes; family Ictaluridae; genus Ameiurus; species Ameiurus melas. The sequence goes on from CM022752.1 coordinate 29,790,281, forward strand.
TAAATACTCCCTCTTATGCTAATTATTTAGTAGCCGATTATCTACAGTATCTGTTAAACCTGTCCAGTTCAGAGACTCACCCATCTGTCTCACTCTGACATGCCCATCTGTCTTCCTCAAAGCCACACCCATCTGTCTCACTCAGACACGCCCATTTTAAAACCCCCTGATCAGCTCACAGATCCTAATTAAAATTATAGCATTTCCAAATCACTGATTCCATTTATGTTTTCTCTCTCGTCTGTGCTCTCCGTCTCAGGGGTCACATCACCCCTTTTTTCTCTCGTAACGCAAACAAGCCAAAAGATTTATGACGGAACTTAATTGGGCCTCTTTTGTTTAGACGTTGTGTAATTGACACCGCTGGGATCTGTGCGATCATAAATACTCTCATTACTGTCACTTTGGCCGGGATTTATTAGCGCAAGCACGCTGAAGTGGAAGATGAAAAGAAAAATGTGTGTGTGTGTGTGTGTGTGTTGTATAGATTCAAAAGTTTTATTTTCCTCTTTCTCAGACTCAGCAGTAAATCCTGCTCTCTCTCTCTCTCTCTCTCTCTCTCTCAGGTCAGCGCCTGATTGTTAATGACATCACCATGACATCATCACTAGGTGCCAATTTTTAGCAATAGCAGTTCTTTATGTGACAAGGGCATCGCCTGAGGCTGTTCATTTCCTTTCTGAAGAAGGGATGAGTTAATAATTCGTTCAGCACCTCTGCAGAATCAGAGAGAACACTCGAAGTTGAAGGTTCTGTTCCACATTAGAATTCTTGCCTGGTTAGAACATTAAAATGCTATAACATGTTTTCACACTTTGCATTGAGAGTTCAGAGCATTTGGTGATGGGTTGAAGGTGTTTCTGAGCTTAGGAACGGCCCTGTATGACTCTGAGAGCTAGCAAATACCCCACATTAGCACAAACATTAGCATGGTTCTGTTCTAGTGATGCAGTGTTTATATTCACATACATCGCCCCAAACCACATGTTCTGATTTTACATCAAGGTCCCCAGAATGAATTCTATCAAACCCCAGCGTTGAGATATAGCCCACAGCCTTATTTCTCCTCGATTTTCCCGTTCCAGCCTCAGCAGATCGATGCGAGGTTCTCAGTGCGGTCTGTAATTCAGCTCCAAATTCAAGCACTGATTTTCATCCAGTTCGCGTCCCAACTCAGATTAAAAAAACAAAAAACAAAAAGCAGCTAAGCTGATGTGAAACACAGCTGAATCAAGGTTATTCAAGTCTTTATTATTTTCCCTCCCCTCCTTACTGGAGTCTTCTGTCAAAATGTGTTTGGTTGACCCTCTGTATCGCCGGTGGATCGTTGAATAATTCATGCCATCTGTGTTATTTGTGCATTTGCTTATTTATGAAGCTAGTGTATGGAGTGCTGCTTGATGGCTCTGAGGCGCAGCGGGCGAATGAAGACGTGCTGAACTCAGAGAGACAGAAAAAAAAGGAGAGAGAGAGAGGGAGGCAGAGAGAGAGAGAGAGAGAGTAATAATGTAATAAAATTGGATTTTCTACAAGTTGTCATTCAGCTACGAGTCCTACAAACGGGTCGTGTCTGATTTGTACAACATCAAACTGATTAGATCCCTACAGGAAATGACCATTTTATACCAGAAAACTGTGAAAATTACACCTACAGACACAGAGCTGTAATTTTAGCAACATCTGACATCACAGCTGATCTTTAAACAGAGATTTCTCAAATCTAGGAGAATTAGCTATAAAAAGCAACAATTCCAAATAATCAGCTTGAATGTTCCCTCGCCGAGGTTTCTTCAGTTTCCTGCTCACACCGTCCTACCTCCAGTTCTTACCTTTAATTCTTATCTTTAGCTCCTATATTTAATTCCTACCTTTAGTTCCTACCTTTAGTTCTTAACTTTAGTGCCTACATTTAGTTCCTACCATTAACTCTTATCTTTAATACCTACATTTTGTTCATACCTTTAGTAATTGCATTTAGTTCCTACCTTTAGTTCCAAGTGACAGTAGTAACAGTTGCTACACACCCAGACAGAGTGTACAGTAATATAAGTGCAGCTGGGGGATTATTCCAGGTGACGTATTAAACTTTAGGTGATTATCAGAAACTGTTCTTTTTCTCTCCATCCTAAAATAACGTACATGTTCCTTTGAGCGTAAGAGCTAGGTTATTAAGAGCTGTGATATTCATGCAGAATTGGGCTGATATATATTTCTTTTAGATATTTTATCCATCCATCCATCCATCTTCAACCACTTATTCCTTCTTCAGGTTCACGGGGAACCTGGAGCCTATCCCAGGAGGCATCGGGCACAAGGTGGGGTACACCCTGGACAGGGTGCCAGTCCATCGCAGGACACAATCACATACACTCACACACACATTCATACACTACGGACAATTTAGACATGCCAATCATCCTACCGTGCATGTCTTTGGACTGGGGGAGGAAACCGGAGTACCTGGAGGAAACGCCCGCAGCACGGTGAGAACATGCAAACTCCGCGCACACATGGACCCGGCGGGAATCGAACCTCGACCCTGGAGGTGTGAGGCTAACCACTAAGCCACCGTGCGCCCATTAGATATTTTATATTTAAGACAAATATACGAGATCTCAGTGAAAACATTATTTAAGAGGTGTTTATTTAACTGTGTGATTTCTTCTACAGGTTTTTGTCAGATGTAGCATAACTTAATAATAAATAAAAACATTATTTTCACATCTTAGCACTTTTCATGATTTGTTGCAGAAAATCTTATAGGAGTTTTTTTTTCCACCATGAAGAGAAATTTAATACCACTTAATTACTTTGAACAATTACTTTGCTGTTTCTTTCTGTATACAGCGTGCTTTATTAATTATAATTTTTAAAAAAATGAAAAACAACTGTAAGGATTTATAATCCTTCCTCCACACTGTTCTGATGTGAGAGACATCGTTATTAAAATGTTTAATACAATAAACAACTCATGCAGAACATTTAGGATGTTTTCACACTCGAGGCCACACCCACGACTGGTTCTGGGATTGTTTGGGGGATGTGCTTATAACTACAGGTTTGTGTTCACACAGAAGAGTTCCTTGTGAGAAGTGGATTCGATTCCTCACGTCATGTTTGCATACGCGTGTTTACCAACTCTTTGGCACCAGGTTGCTGTTTTCATTATTCTCGTCTTGCACCAGCACTCGAGTGGTGAAGAAAAGAACATTTTGGATACAGGCAGGTCATAGTGCAGGAACATCTCCAAACATGGAGATCTTTAGTCCTGCACGAGGAGTCAGAACGAGATGTTCTTAGTGCAAGCTCTCACTCCGTAAACCTGAGCTACTTACAGAGCTCCAGTCCTGATAAAGTCTAGTTTTATAATATACAGTAGATACCAATAACAACTCTTTCCCTGGCATCACAAACGTAGAAACCTCAGGTCTCCGGTGTTTACTCTGATCAGCACTGTGATAAAGAGAAGAACACAGATTACAGCTGCACTACTATAAAATCTACAGACACAGCCGCAGGCATTGGGGCACAATGGTGCTAAGTAGGGAACACTACAGCGAGGTTAAGCTTCCTTCATAAACACACTACAGGCGAATTCTGTCTTCACGAAATCTCATTACACTGACAACAAGGAGCAGAGAAGAGAGCAGATCGGGTTCCTGCTGGAAAAATAAGACCAGCTTTCAGTGGGATTTGGGTTTGAGAGATTATAGCAAGTACAGTGAGGTAGCCTCAGGGTGAGTGTGTGTATGTGTGTGTGTGTGTGTGTGTGTATGTGTGTGTGTGTGTGTGATTCTCTCAACCTCACTTTAACTTTCATGGTGCTTCAGGTTTCTGTAAACACACCGGCGTTTGTGTGACTCGTGATGTTTAACAGGTACTGTATCTGTCCAAAAATGGCCGCTGGCATGGTGTGTGTGTGTGTGTGTGTGTGTGTGTGTGTATGTGTGTGTGTGTGTTGGAAGGTGAATTGGTGAAAAAAGATACAGTGGTTTAACACATAATAATAATGGCAAATTTGGGATTTGAGAAAATGACACGATAAGTATAAAGACTGACAGAGAGAAAGAGAGAGTGGGGGGTGGAGAGAGAGGGAGAGAGGGAGCAATAGAGAGTGATCGAGTGATGGAGGGGGATAGCAAGCATGAGACTGATAGAAACAAGGAGGGATGAAGAGTGATAGCATGAGAGAGGGAGACATAGAGTGAGAGACATATGAGGAAAATCAAAAGATTGATGAGGAGTGATAGAGAGAGGAAGATAGAGTAATAAAGGGAAAAAGTGATAGAGAGAGGATGATAGAGTAATAAAGGGAAAGAGTGATAGAGAGAGGATGATGGAGTAATAAAGGGAAAGAGAGATAGAGAGAGGATGATAGAGTACTAAAGAGATAAGAGAGTGACAGAGTGATGGAGAGACAGAGAGAGTAAAGCAGACAAGGGGATAGAGGGAGACATACTGATTGATAGAGAGCGAGTGATAGAGCAGTAGAATGGTAGAAAGAGGGTGATAAAGCGAGAGAGAGGGGGTAGAGACAGGAGGATAGTGATAGAGAGGAAATGACAATACACAGTGATTGAGAGAGTGATATTCTGATGGAGTGATATAGGGAGCTGTGTACAATCTGTAGTGTGTTCAGTATGATTGTTGAAACAACACCAACACTAACAATATTAACACCACCAGTACCACCAACACCACCAGTACAGTTAACACCATTGACACCACTAACACCACTAACACCACTAACACCATTAACACCACCAATACCACCAACACCACCAGTACAGTTAACACCATTGACACCACTAACACCACTAACACCACTAACACCATTAACACCACCAATACCACCAACACCACCAGTACAGTTAACACCACCAACACCATTAACACCACTAAAAACATTAACACCACTTACACCACTAACACCACCAGTACCACCAGGGGCTGTGGTGGTTGAGCGGGTTGTCCACTAATCATAGGGTTGGAGGTTCGATTCCCGGCCCGGATGACTCCACATGTCGAAGTGTCCTTGGGCAAGACACTGAACACTGAAGTTGCTCTCGATGGCAAGTTAGCGCCTTGCATGGCAGCTCTGCTACCATTGGTGTGTGAGTGTGTATGTGTGTGAATGGGTGAATGAGACACAGTGTAAAGCACTATGGATAAAAGCGCTATATAACTTCGCCATTTACCATTTACCACCAACACCACCATTACCACCAGTAGAATTAACACCACTAACACCACCAACATCGTTAACACCACTAACACCATTAACACCACCAATACCACTAACACCACCCATACAATTAACACCACCAACACCTTCAACACCACCAGTGCAATTAACACCACTAATACAATTAACACCACTAACACTACTAACGCCGCCAATATCATTTACACCACCAACACCATCAATGCCAGCAATACCATTAACACCACCAATACAAATAACACCACTAACACCACTAATACAATTAACCCCACTAACACCATCAACACCACTAACACCACTAAAACAATTAACACCACAAACACCACTAAAACAATTAACACCACTAACACCACCAGTACCATTAACACTTCTAACACCGTTAACACCACTACCACCAATACCACTAACACCACTAATACAATCAACACCACCAACACCTTCAACACCACCAGTGCAATTAACACCACCAATGTCATTGACACCACTAACACCACTAATACAATTAACACCACTAACACCACTAATACAATTAACCCCACAAACACCATTAACACCACTAACACCACAAAAAAATAACACCCCCAACACCAACAAAATAAAACAACCACAAACACACCAACCCAACCTAACCACACACAACCCATATACACCCCAAACAAAACCAAACATACCAGTACCATTAACACTTCTAACACCACTAATACAATTAACCCCACTAACACCATTAACACCACTAAAACAATTAACACCAATAACACCATTAACGCCACCAATACATTAAAACAACCAATACCATTAACACCACCAGTACCATTAACATTCTAACACCATTGACACCACTAACACCACCAGTACCATTAACACTTTTAACAACATTTAGACCACCAATACAATTAACACCACCAACACCATCAATGCCAGCAATACCATTAACACCACTAACACCACCAGTACCATTAACACTTCTAACACCGTTAACACGACTAACACCACCAGTACCTTTAACACTTCTAACACCATTAACACCACTAACACCACCATTACCATTAATACCACCAACACCACTAAAACATTGAACACCACTAACACCATTAACACCACCAATACCATTAACACCACTAACGCCATTAATACCATTAACACCAGTAACACCATCAACCAACCTTACCACCACCAATAACATCAACACAAACATCAGCATTCCACCACTAATACCTCCATTAATAGCACCATTAATACCAACACCTATACTAACACAGACACAGTGTACAGTTGTAGTGTTAAGTCAGGTACAGTGGTGTGATTGTGGTCTGTACTGCAGCTGAACTCTAACCTGCCTTCAGAGTTCTGTTACAGAATATGGGGACGTTTCCATCATTCAGTCTTGTTAATTCTCATTGTTTAATGGAAGAACATGTCCATTCCTGCAGCTCTGTGTGTTCATGTCTGACTGTACGAGCGTTGTGTCCACGCTTGGACAGCACTATAACATAGCCTGGGCCAAGGGGACAGAACAGCCCTAAGTAGGGGCAGTACAGAGGGGTTAGGTATTCATTTATGCGTCTCGTATCAAGCAGCGGCCTGCACTAATGAGTGAGACAGAAACAGAGAGACAGACAGACAGTGAATATAAAACAGGTACAAGCTGTCTTTCACTGAGAACTGTCACAGAGTGTGTGTGTTAGTGTGTGAGTGTGTGTGTGTGTGTGTGTGTGTGTGTGCGTGTTTTAGCATGCTAGCACTGGGCTAGATTCCTGCTGGAACCTCATTATCTGAAGAGCAAGGGACTCCCAGTATCCGCTTCACTGCATGTGTGTTTCAGTGTGATATTATATTATATTATATTATATTATATTATATTATATTATATTATATTATATTATATTATATTATATTATATTATAAGAAGAAAATCACAGCAATAAATAAATAATTAAAGACGGACAGAAAGAAAAAAAAGATGTGACAATTTATTTTTAAATATTTTCAGGTAAATTAATCCTGAGGTAAAGTCCTGAAATAGAAAGTAAAATGTAATGCTATTATTAATATTAACATTATTAAAGTTCCGGAAGGCGAGCACAAAATGATAATTCTTTTTCTTCATCTTTTTGCACGACCCAGAATCCATCTGAACAGAATTCCGTGATAGTTTTCCATTAAAAAATTAATAGCGGTGTGTTCTGTGACTTTATTCTGATAGAATTCCTATTTGATGTTAATTCTAACAGCTTCATACAGACTAGCTTCAGAATCATACCAAAGAACAGAGAATCACCTTCTTCTCTGATAAACTGGGTGAGTATTCGTCTTCCCCATCCTCTCTCTCCTCTTTGTCATGTCTTTCTTTCCTCTTTTGGTATCCCGGTTTTGTCTGCACATCTCTTTCCATCTACTTGCTGCAGGTAACGACTCACAACTGTGAAGTGCCGGGTTTCTGAATAAGCCACAAAGGTCTAAGGGACACACACACACACACACACACACACACAAACACACACTCGGCCGAGTCTGAGGACGTTCAGTATAGTCTGCTTCTTAATAGATTATTGTGCAAAGAGGCCACTTAAATGCCAAAATCCTACAGGAAAGGATGTGGTTTTGCCTGACCAGCACCCTTAGGACTGTCCCCACCCGTCCCCGTTACAGTGCTCCGTGTTCATATGTTCAATAACTTTTAACAGCACTCTCACACCTGTGTAAAGCTTTAATTTCTGTATCAGTTTTTTTAACCTTGGGGGTTTTGACATAATTGTGGCCTGCAGATTTTCTGGGCAGAAGCTCAGCATTTTTTTTTTTACAGTTTTTAACAGAAAGTGGATTGTGTGTGACGTGGCCAAATTATAAAGTAGAACATAGGCTGATTATGTGATTATTATAATGTAGAATAATATTTGTGTGGTGCAGCAAGCCAGAAACTATGTTTATTTTGGTCAAAGCACTCAGATTCAAAACAGGTCAAAAACTATTGTAGTGAAAAGTGCAGCATGAACCGCATTTATTAATAAAAAAACATTACTAACACCAACTGGAATATGCACAAAAACACACACTGATCCAACAAATTATATTTAACAGATACCACATTCCAATGTAAAAATAAACAATGATTATAAATGTGATACTTTTGATAGTTTTCAAAATAAGATAAGAGAACATTTATTCATCCCACACTGGGGAAATTCCCTCGTTAAAGCAGTTCAATTACACAAAAAAACAGATAGGAAAGAATACAAATTAAATAGGAATAGAATTTAAATAAAGTATCTAAGTATCTAATGGTAATATGTACACTATGGACACCTCAATGTATGTACAGATGAATACAGATTTGAATATATACAGATGAGTAACACCTCGTTTATATGCATGAGTGGGTAAGTGGAGTATTGCACAGTTAACAATAAAGGGGTGAGCAACAAATAATAATAATGTGTGGGTTGATGATGCAAAAAAAAAACAGCTAGCAGTGCTACATTTTGTTGTTGTTGCATTAAAGAGTCTGACTGCTGTAGGGATAAAGGTGCAGCAGTCTGCTGCTGAATGAGCTGCTCAGGGACCCCAGTATCTCATAGAGGGGGTGAGAGGAACTTCTCATGATAGACGCCATCTTCGCTAACATCCTCCTCTCCCCCACCACCTCTATGCTGTCCAGAGGGTAGACCAAGAGAGAGCTAGCCCTCTTAACCAGTTTGTTGAGACGTTTCCTGTCCCTCTCTGTGCTCCCAAATCCCCAGGAAACTACTGCATATAAGATAGCAGATGCTACCACAGTGTCATAGAAAGTTTTAAGCAGGGTCCTGCACACACCAAAAGACCTCCATCTCCTCAGAAGGTGGAGACAATTTTGATCCTTTTTGTACAGGACATCTGTGTTTGTGGACCAGTCCAGTTTAATGTTGAGGTGAACACCCAGGTATTTATGTCCCTAGATGACCCTCTCTATGTCAATACCCTTGATGCTCAACGGCGTAGACGGGTTCAGCCTCCTGCGGAGGTCGACTACCATCTCCTTTGTTTTGCTGGAGTTGAGGCAGTGTTGGTTTAATTCACACCATTTTACAAAGTCAGCGATGAACTCCAAGAATTCCTGATCATTCTCCTCTGATACTCGTCCAACAATGACAGTATCATCAGAGAACTTCTACATGTGGCAGTTGTTAGTGTTATGCCCGAAGTCCGTTGTTTAAAGGGTGAAGAGAAATGGAGCAAGCACTGTACCCTGCGGTGCTCCCGTACTGCTGACCACCACATCAGACATACAGTCCTGGAGCCTCACATACTGTGGTCTGTCAGTGAGATAGTTGGAGATCCATGCAGCCAGGTGGCGGTCAACTCCAGCTCCCAAAATCTTCACTGACCAACATGCCTGGTCAGAAAGCAAACTGTAGGGGGTCTAGCTCTGAGCTCAATAGGGTCCGCAGCTGTCGCAGTACAATTCTCTCCATGGGCTTCATCAGGTGTGAAGTTAAGGCCAATTTTGTACCAATTTTGGGTACTGGAACCACACAGGAAGTCTTCCACAGCGCATGATATTAGAAAATTATTATCCTAATTAAGCATAACAATAATAACAACAACAACAATAATAATAATAATAATAATAATAATAATAATAATAAAAATAACAATTCTATGATTATATATATATATATATATATATATATATATATATATATATATATTAATTCATATAACAGATATAAAATGCATGTAAATCTATAGAATTGAATTTTGTTATTTCTAAAGCTAATATGGCAGGTGGCCAAAACTTACTTAATTATTACGACAATAAACACTACAATAGATGTAATAAACCCTTACAGTACACGTGATAATCACTACACTACACGTAATAAACCCTTACAGTACACGTGATAATCACTACAATACACGTAATAAACCCTTACAGTACACGTGATAATCACTACAATACACGTAATAAACCCTTACAGTACACGTGATAATCACTACACTACACGTAATAAACCCTTACAGTACACGTGATAATCACTACAATACACGTAATAAACCCTTACAGTACACGTGATAATCACTACAATACACGTAATAAACCCTTACAGTACACGTGATAATCACTACAATACACGTAATAAACCCTTACAGTACACATGATAATCACTACACTACACGTAATAAACCCTTACAGTACACGTGATAATCACTACACTACACGTAATAAACCCTTACAGTACACGTGATAATCACTTCGCTACATGTGATAAACACTACACTACATAAACATAAACCCTTACACTACATGTGATCATCACTACACTACACGTGATATACACTATACTACACGTGATAAACACTACACTACATGTGATCATCACTACACTACACGTGATATACACTATACTACACGTGATAAACACTACACTACATGTGATCATCACTACACTACACGTGATATACACTATACTACACGTGATAAACACTACACTACATGTGATCATCACTACACTACACGTGATATACACTATACTACACGTGATAAACACTACACTACATGTGATCATCTCTACACTACACGTGATAAACACTACACTACACGTGATAAACACTACACTACACGTGATCATCACTAGAATACACAAGATAAACATTACACTACACGTGATAAAGCCTACAGAAATCAAATCCAACTACAGAACTGATCACTAATCTTACTGAACTCCACATATAAATAACATTAAATAAAAATGGAGTAAAAGAGACAATGAACCATTTGAATCAGTATTAAACATAAATGGCAATAATAATAATAATAATAATAATAATAAACAGAACTCCACAAACTAAATAGCATTAAACTGTAACAAACAGATGGAAAACAATAGTAACAGAAATAAGCCATAGTAAAATAAAGAGTTATAAACCAGCGTTAAATGATAAATAAACATTAATTGAGTGTTGTAAACTGTGTTGGTAAAGAAAATGGATCCTAATGTGAATAAAAGGAACAGGAAATGGAAATCTGAATAAGATGATTATTATTGCACTCGTACTGAAATAACTAATAAAGTAAATCTCTGTAATTTCTCTTCTTCTTAAAAAAGAAATAATAAGTGAGGTCAGTATGAGTCCAGCAGCGATGATCTCATAATCTCATCACTTTACTGTCAGCAGACGAGGATAAAAATTGCAGCGAGTCAAACAGCACTTGCTGAATTTTTCAGGTAAATTGTACATTATGTCTCGTTTCCTCAAATGTACTGCATCGGCTGAGACCACACCCCACCCTAACCCTAAGCTAATGTAGCTAACAGGTAATTAAAGCTAATGGCTAGCAGTTTAACCTTGTCCAGGTGCACTGCAGTTTATTTTGTCAATGATTTTGTCAATAAACAGATTGAGATGAGTACACCGTGGTTCTCTGACATTCCTGGGATTTGAACTCACAACCTCCTGAATCTTGTTATAAATAGAGCTGAAGTGTAACGCGTTAGCAGAAGAACTTCATCACAAACCATTCAGCTCAGACAAGAACTAGATTTTAACCTCGCGCTAATTGATCTGAACGAAACATTTTCAGATCACAAAACCAGACATTTCCATTTCTTTTCATGAAAGCTCTCTCCTCCAGCGCACTCTTTCACGGCAAAGAAGAAAAACTCAGATTTCATAAGACCTTATTCCTCGGTGAATATCCGGTGAGAACATATAAAAATAAAACACGGTGAGATTCAATCTCCTGCATTATGTGTGCTTTATTCGGAGAATAAAAAGGAAAAAACATGCAGCCTTTATTTTTGGGAAGCGTTCTTTCAGAGACGTTTTTATTTGCAAGTGTTTTCTTTGGTACATAAAACCCGGCGTCGCCTCGCGGGGGTAAATGTTTGTGCTCGTATCAGGGAGCAGAATCGACCACGCTGATGACTGATAACACAAACGTCAGCGGAGTGAAAGAAGCTTTTCAGCAGACGTTTTGTACGCGTGTGAAAGCAGCGACGTGTGGATGTGTTTCCAACATGGCAGCAGCTGAATGAAAGATTAAATAGAAGGTCTGGAGGAAATGATTTATCTCTATTGACATGTCTGAAAAAAGGAGGGTGAAAACACAGCGCTGTGTGATTTTACTCAGTTTAGCTTCGTTTCTGTCTCTTCTTTTCTCTGATGTATGTAAGACGGGAGGTCTAAACAATCTCTCTGTTCTGTTCACAACGAATAAATATCAATCTGTAGTTCTGTTCAGAGCTCGTGATTATGAATGAAACGTCAAGCTTTCCCCCCAGTCTCAGACTCTGTAGACGCTGAATACTGGCACAAGCACAAACTTTCACTCTAATGCTCTGTATGCCATGTTCCACGCTAACAAAACTGAACCACGCCCACCTCTACTACTACTATGTCATTTGAATAAGATTGATATTAATAATCTTTTTTCTCCCTCTCTCCTTTTGCTGAGCCACACACAAATTTATGGAGATACTAGAGATCCAGATCCTTTCTGCCTCTGGCTGGAGCTCAAATCTTCTCCAATTCCAGACTGCTGGGACTACGGCTGCTCCTAAGGCCATACAGACTTCTTATAAGTCAATATTGTACTATTTCACACTATCTGTTGTTACCCAGATGAGGACAGATTCCCTTCTGTCTGGTTCCTCTCAAGGTTTCTTCCTCTTAAAACATCTTAGGGAGTTTTTCACTCAGTGGTTTGCTCAGTTGGGATAAATTCACACCTATAATATCTGCATACTGTGTTGAGTGCTCAGTGGTTAGCACGTTCGCCTCCAGGGTCTGGGGTTCAATTCCCGCCACTGTCCTGTGTATGCGGAGTTTGCATGTTCTCCCCGTGCTGCGGGGGTTTCCCAGAGGAATACGGTACTCCGGATTACTCCAGAGGAATACGGTACTCCGGATTCCTCTCCCAGTCCCAGTGTGAGTGTGTATGGGATTGTGCCCTGTGATGGACTGGCACCCTGTCCAGGGTGTACCCTGCCTTGTGCCCTTTGCTCCCTGGGATAGGCTCCAGGTCCCCCATGACCCTGAAAAGGAGTAAGTGGTAGAAGATGGATGAATTGAATATGTCATAAATAACTTTACTTTTTAAATATATACAATCTTTTAGTAAAGTACAAACCAAACTATAAATGTTCATTTTAGAACATTTTTATTTAAAAAACATTTTTAGAAGTTTTAGAAACTGTAATTTTATTGGTACCCTTGTTTGTATGTTGATTAGCTGTAACGTATGAAGCACATTTCTGACACAGAACATTTGCATTTAGTGATGCAACCTTTGAAGCTCTGGTGAACTCCATGCCCAAGAGGGTTAAGGCAGTGCGGGAAAATAATGGTGGCCACACAAAATATTGACACTTTGGGCCCAATTTGTACATTTTCACTTAGGGGTGTACTCACTTTTGTTGCCAGCGGTTTAGACATTAATGGCTGTGTGTTGAGTTATTTTGAGGGGACAGAAAATTTACACTGTTACACAAGCTGTACACTCACTACTTTATATTGTAGCAATGTGTCATTTCTTCAGTGTCGTCACATGAAAAGTTATAATCAAATATTTACACTAATGTGAGGGGTACACTTACTTTTGTGAGATATTGTATAATAATAATAATAATAATAATGACAATAATAATAATAATAAGGGAGCACTAAATCCTCCGTCAGCTGCGGTGTTTGTTTACAGATTATGGCTCTGCGCAGACAGACAGACAGACAGACAGACAAATAGACCGGCTCGTTCTCTATTTATACTCCGCCATTTCTTTTACAATAACCTAACGAGGAGTTTATTTTTGTCAGAATTGATGGGTGTGTCATTAAATGTTCTGGATGGATCTCTGAGGCTCTGAGCGAGTGAAGTAGCATGAGAACGTGTTTCTGATCGAGACTCCAAAGCTCTTCTATATGTGGCTCTGGATAAGGGCATAACGCTGTAAATGTAATAAAAATCTAATTAATCCAAGTAAATGTTATAAAAAAGACACATTCTTGATATAAATGTGCAGTAATCCATGTAGATTGTATGATCGAGCAAGTCGAGCAAGTCGAGGTTTACATTATTTAGTAAATTTACACGCACTCCGGAGCGCATATGAACAGCCTTTATCAGTAAACTAGCACAGCTCCATCAGTGACGTGTACAGCTGAGCAAAAAATCTGATCACGTCAGAATAAAAAAATGAATTATCTTAGCGCTTTCTGTCTCTGATTATGTGCAGACTCAATCCCTCATCTTACTCCCTTAATAAGGCCTCCAGTCATTATGCTAACACGCTTAGCATGGAGTGCATTTAATAAATTCAAACACGCTAAAGACCGACTCGATGGGGAACCATCTGCACTGAGGGGTTTTTATTTTTCACTTACTTTATTTATTTTAGTAGGATTTGGCAACCTTTAGCACTTTCATCCACCAGTTGGAGAAGAATCAAAGAATCTGGAGGCTGACAGAAGCCGCAGCTCGGCGCTGGAATGAGGAGTAGAATGAAAAGAATCGCACACACACCGAGGCAGATGAAGTTCCTCAGGGCTTTAATGGGCAGTACATTCAGAAAGAGCGAGCTCGCCCAGGGATTCCTGCCTCCGAGGCACAACTGTGACCTTTTACCCCATCACTCTCTGATCAATACAGGCCTTTCAGCCCTCAGCATGCAGGCTGTACTTCCTGTTCCACCACGCCGGGGTAACAAGGGAGAGAGCCGGAGAGAAGTGCCCCAGGCCATGCATCTGGTCTCGGGGAGGCTGAACAGATCCTCCACCAAATCAAAAGCCACATTGAGATGCTGGAGAATGAGTTTATAATGACAGACAATGATGATATTACACCAGGAAGCGCTCTTCATAATGATGATGATGATGATGATGATGATACAGATGGGTCATAAAAAGTCTGAGTCCACTACTGAGAACTTTTTATTTCATCATTTATCAAAAAACAGCAAAAAACCAAGAATATTTCTCAAACTGGACTCCATCATTCTTCACTAATGGAGGAAAAAATTACGAGAAAGAGAGAGGGGGGGGATCCATTAGTGGCATGAAACTTTCTAAAAAAAAGAAAAGGTTTATACAGATTGGCTGAGGCGTGTAAAAAGCAGACGTAAAAACGCATCACAATAACTGGATCCTGTATTAATACACCAACATTTAATCTCATTAAAGTTTTACACTAAAGCCATTACTCTGTCTGTCGTGGAATTCACTAATCGTTGTCTGTCATGTTGCTTAGCAACCAAAGCTCCCTGTTTACAGACTCTTATACCACAGCAGTTTATTAATGATTACAGTCTTTGCACATAAAACTTTATAGTTCGAGTTAATGTTGTGGAGCGAGGGACGAGTTCCTGTTCTCACGTACGTGTACATTCGCGCTTCACAGTTATTTCATTGTGGAAAATCATGATGCGCTGGATCAAGTGCTATTCTACTGCAAGTGCTGCTGAATCCCGAGCGTGGAAGACATCTTCTCCAATTAAACCAACATGACCATTTCAGATTGGGTTAGATTAGTTTCAGCTCTCACCAACTTCTCGTTCATACATCATCATATTAGTCTTTTATTTTCATGATTAAATTGTTTATTACATAACCTGTAGCTACTGACAGCGAATAAAGAGTCTGAATCTGCGACTGTAATGACGTGAGGAGTTTAAATACGTGAATATAAATGAGGATTTGGGATGCAGATTTATTAAACGCTTAGCGGTGTTGTGTCTCAGTGCAACACGCCCAGTTTATCTTCTTTATCTTTAACTTAATGAGATATAAAATCTGGTCTGCACCCAGCATGACTTTTTTTATTTTTAAACAAAGAAAATGGGATCATTTAACGCCACATCGTTGCTGGAAATGACTGTTTTAATCGTAATAATGTGTGGATAAACGGCAGACAGCAGGATGATGACGGTGTGTGACATTCATCTCCAAATCCCCAAAAGATAAAAGCCAGTTTATTAACAGGAGGCGGTTTAAGCGTGAAGCTTCACATTGATCTCTCAGGCGCATCTAACACTCCAATTTTAAACACTCGCATTAAAAATCCATTTTTTTGACAAAAAAACAAAAGCAATGCAGCACAAATGAATGATTAAGAGAAGAGATTAAATTGGCTTAATTGCGTTCGGGGTTGTTTCGAGTCCGATTCTGCGGAAAACGATCTGTTTATGTGGGGATTTTTGACACAACATTAGGCATCAAGTCATCGCTCAACACCTGATGTTCAGCTGGAACTGAGGAAAGTTCAGTGTGGAGCAGAGCGTGAGGAATAAACTCTACACTTCATAAGAAAGAAAGAAAGAAAGAAAGAAAGAAAGAAAGAAAGAAAGAAAAAAAAATATATAAACTACGTAAGCTGAGAAAATTTCACTGCTGTTTGGATTTCAGAATTTTTTTTCATATAAAAACATTTGATGCTTTTTGTGTAAAATCATCATTGAGAAATGGGATTACACACATGAAGCTATATGTATTGGCACCTTATTAAATTCCTAGTAAACTCTAAAAGTAAAAAAACACTGAGTGACAGAGTGGAGTGATGAAGCGGCGTTAACAACACTGTTCTTATTTACATTGTAGCAGATATCGTTCCCTCACCATCCCTCTCTATTCTCTCTCTCTCTCTATTTATTCTCTCTCTATTTATTCTCTCTCTTTATTCTCTCTCTCTTTATTCTCTCTCTTTATTCTCTCTCTTTATTCTCTCTCTTTATTCTCTCTCTCTCTATTTATTCTCTCTCTTTATTCTCTCTCTCTTTATTCTCTCTCTTTATTCTCTCTCTTTATTCTCTCTCTCTCTATTTATTCTCTCTCTATTTATTCTCTCTCTTTATTCTCTCTCTCTTTATTCTCTCTCTTTATTCTCTCTCTCTCTCTTTTATTCTCTCTCTCTTTATTCTCTCTCTTATTCTCTCTCTCTCTCTCTTTATTCTCTCTCTTTATTTCTCTCTCTCTCTCTTTATTCTCTCTCTCTTTATTCTCTCTCTTTATTCTCTCTCTCTCTCTCTTTATTCTCTCTCTTTATTCTCTCTCTCTCTCTCTTTATTCTCTCTTGTTGTGTGTGTTAGTGAGAAACAGTAAAGAAGTGTAAACTCTGTGATGAAGATGTTGAAAACTTAAAGTTACAGTGTTACCTCTGACTGTTACACAGCGCTGACACTGGAGACTCCTTCCTTACACGATACATAAACAATTTTTTAATCTGTTTATTATAAATGGAGCGTGCGCTGTACACATCAAAGTGAACAAGCCGTTACTATAGAAATGATAACGTATGAGAACAGTAATATAAACCTGCGCTGTTGTCAGAGCCGCTGTTACAGAGAATCACAGATTTTTTCACAGACCGTTGAGAAGAAAATGTGAAACAAAATAAGAGAAAAGTCTGGATATGATTTGAACTGTAATTGTAGTTGCTGTTCTGTCAGATCCACATCATGTGAATTATATTTTTAACCGAATCGCTCCGTTAAAGCGGAAAGTTAAACACTGAACAGTGGAAAAAGTGGCCTTTTTGTTTTTCAGCTCCAAAGATCTGGAACTCATTAAACAGAGAGATTTAAGTTTAGTTAGATTTTGTTTCCAGCTTTAAACAAACAGCTCCATATTCAGCTTTTTTCTTTAAATGCCTTCAGATTTTTCTCTGTAAAGTAAATAAAGTAAGGTCCTACATCAGTGTTTTTTCTCCGAGCCCTGGCTCGACCGTGTCAGCGCTCTCCATAATTCATAATTGTCTATTTTCCTCATTTGATTACAACCAGATTAGACTGGTCAGACAGACAGCTTTGACCTCACTCGTTGCCCCGGAAACCAGGCATAGATCTGGTCATCGGGGTTTATTGGACTGTACCAAGTGTAAGGAGGTGTGGGTTGGTTGAGTCAAAGCCAGGGTCAATCAGTCTTGCCATGGCATTTGCAGTATGTCTCTAAATGAAAGCTAATTGGCCGAGCAGAGCTCGCTAGCCCGCTCCATTATGAGGAGAGAGCAGGAGCGGAGTGCTAATGGAACGGACCGCTGCAGCCGCAATAACGCTAATTAGCAATAAAGAAAACGGTGGCATGTAACAGCACAGCGGCAGCAGACGGGGAACAATAAGCAGCAGCAGCAGAACTCTGAGGAGGTTCGTGTGTCAGAGACACTTAGCAACTAAACGACCTTCATTTAGCTGAAGAGCTTCAAACACACACTCTAACACACACACACACTCCTTCACACACACTCTAACACACACACACACATAATACACACACTCTAACACACTAACACACACACACACACACACTAATACACACACTCTAACACACACACACTAATACACACACACACACACACACACTAATGCACACACCCACACACTAACACACACACAAACACACCCACACACTAACACACACACTAACACACTCACACTAATAAACACACACACACACACACTATTACACACACTCTAACAAACACACACACACACACACTAATCACACACTCTAACACACACAAACACACCACACACTAACACACACTAATACACACACTCTAAAACACACAAACACACCCACACACTAACACACACACACACACACTAATACACACACTCTAAACACACACACACAAACACACCCACACTCTAACACACTCACACTAATACAACACACACACACACACACTAATACACACTCTAACAAACACACACACACACACACACACACACCCACACACTAACACACACACACACTAATACACACACTCTAACACACTCACACTAATACACACACACACACACACACTAATACACACACTCTAACAAACACACACACACACTAATACACACACTCTAACACACACACACACAAAACACCACACACTAACACACACACACACTAATAACACACTCTAAACACACACACACAAACACACTCTTTACACACACACACACTATAAATACACTCTAACACACTCACACTAATAAACACACACACACTATTACACACTTTAACAAACACACACACACTAATACACACACTCTAACACACTCACACTAATACACACACACACACACTAATACAACACTCTACAACACTTACACACACACACACACTAATACACACACACCACACAACACACCCACATAAACACACACACACACTAATACACACACTCTAAACACACACACTAATCACACACACTCTAACACACTCACACTCATACACATACACACACACACACACACACACACACTAATACACACACTCTAACACACACACACAAACACTAACACACACACACACACACACAAATACACTGTGTAATCAATAATCCATCAATTAAAAATTAAAAAAAGTGTGAAATGTTTTGTACGAATACGAGTCAGGAAGTGATGTTACGTCCTCACACTCACAATAACAGGTGAATGAAAGACCGTAACACTAACCCCCTAAAACTAACACTAAACCTAACCCTAACCCTAATCCTAAAACTAACACTAAAACTAACACTAACCCCCTAAAACTAACACTAACCCTAATCTTAACACAAACTGTAACCTAATCCTACCCCTAATACTAACCTGATCCTAACACTAACACTTAAACTAACACTAACCCTAATCCTAACACTAATCCTAACTCTAACCTAATCCTAACCCTAACCATAACACTAACCCTAACACTAACCCTAACACTAACCCTAACCTAATCCTAACCCTAACCATAACACTAACCCTAACACTAACACTAACACTAACACTAACCCTAACACTAACACTAACCCTAACACTAACACTAACCCTAACACTAACCCTAACACTAACACTAACCCTAACACTAACACTAACACTAACAGTAAGATTAATCCTAACATTAACACTAACCCTGATTCTAACACTAACACTAAGATTAAGCCTAACATTAACATTATCCCTGATTCTAACACTAACACTAACCCCCCTTGAATCGTACTCATAGACAAGGCTTCACACTCGTAACTGAGCAGGGGGTAAAACTGTATTTTGTGTGGATTACACACAGTGTTTTTAGAGCTGTGATTTACGCATGTGAGTTTTTTTATTCTATAAAAGACAAAGAATAGAGGAGCAATGATACTGAGTTGTCTGTTTGGCTATGTTTCTATCCATGTGAAAAGACAGACAGACAGACAGACAGACAGGTGGACAGACAGATGGACAGATAAAGGTGTGCTGCGGGTGATGATCTCTGTTTAAAGGTCACTCTGATTGATTTTTAATAAATGTACTCGGTGTAGGTCAGCGTTTGACCTTTAACCCTGAGTGAACACACACTGCTCACTGAATGATTTATTGTAGCTTTAGCCTTTTAGCGTTCATGCAGACACACACACACACACACACACACACAGAGCTGTGTGTGACATGTTACTGTAATCTAATGACTGTATTTGATGACGCAGTAATGTAGCGTGTTACAGTTTAAGTGGATGTAATCTAATTACAGTTACTGATGGCATTAATATGACGTTTGCTTGTATTATAAATTTATTGTTAGGAAAACAATATGAAGTAAAATGTATTTTTTAAAATAGATCATGTTTTGCCCTGAAGATATTTTCTTTCTCCCTGAATAATTCTCCACTCGGAGCGGTTTGTCAAGTGGACTCATCTCTCATCTCCAGAGCTCCAGCATGAAGTCAAGTTCCTGCTAAAGGTCAACGAGGTCACCTCCCAAGTCATGTACCTGTCCGAGGACAAAGACATGGCCAACCAAGTTCAACCTCCCTGCTCGGGTGATGACGTTGCTCTGCCTTCTCGCCCTGCAGAAGCTGACGACCCAGCTTCACATGCCTGTGTGCTGTCTAGCGACCCCGGAGAGATTGCCCCAGCCCCATGCCTGCCCCTCGGCTCTTTTAGGAGCCTGCTATCTGCTATCTGCTGGCCTTAGGACCTGAGAGGTTGTGAAGACATTTTGCTCAGAGGGCCAGGACCATCAGAGGTAATTAGTAATCTGTAGTGGATTACTTTTTTTGAGTAACCTACCCAACACTGCACACACACACACACACACACACGCACATACACACACACACACACACACACACACACATGCACTATGAAATGTCCTGTGCACCCAACGTTAGCTTTTAGCATACAAGTGAAGCATGGAATGATGGTGTGTTTGTGTGTGTGTGTGTGTGTTACGGTGTTAAAGTGAATTGCTGTAAGGTCAGTGTAATCACACTGTGGATATAATCAATATAATCATATTTCTGTGGTGCTGATGGTGTAGCATTAGTTTTTAGCATGTTTCTGTCAAAATCCTGTGAAAGATATCTAAAGCCGTAGAGATGAGATGGTGAAAATTCTTTCAGAAATATAATCATTAACTGTCGGAACAGGTTTGGACACACACACACACACACACACACACACACACACTTTATTTTTGCCCCACACTATTAAAAACGAAGGTAACAGAAAAGGTTCTTTAGACTGATGCCATGGACCTGTTCCTAAAGAATGTCTCAGCAGTGATTAAGTACAGAAACCTCACGAATTTACATCACACTGACATGAAAAACAAACACACAGGAAATGGAGCTACGGCTCACATCACACGTCTTCAGGTCGCACGTCTTCACGTCGCACGTTTTCACATCACACGTCTTCACGTCGCACGTCTATCTGAAAGGTTTCTGGAAGTGATAATAAGAGTGATGTCGATTCATCTCAGATTTTATCATCTCACAGGATTTCCATTAACAACAAAAACTAATTACAATAATACTAATGATAATAATGATAATAATAACATTCTTCTGATGATTATGGTTTCTATAGTAACGACTCATCACAGGGACGAGTACGGCAGATGCTCCACTGATAATAAACAGATTAAAAAACCATGATGTGAAGACGTTTTCTGTGAGGAGAAACGTGTTTATGTAGCGTGTATGGAAGGAGTCTCCAGTGTCAGCGCTGTGTAACAGTCAGAGGAAAGCTGTAACTTAACGACGTTATGATTATTAAGAGCTCCTACAGTTGTGGTATTGAACTTTACATCCTTTTGAACGGGTCTTTTTATTTGGTAATAATTTAGCGTTTACTGTGCATATTAAAGACTGAAGTAAGGCTGGGCTTAAACTGCTGAAAGAAAGTTTTCTGTTTTGTCCAGAACTCTCACACTACAGAGATATTACTAATCTACAGAGACTGCTTGCTTAAATCAAAATTCAATAAAAATAATAATACATTCTTTTTAAAATGGTGTCAGTTGCAGTGTTATAAGAAGAACAAAACACTTGGGGACATGCTGTTATAGGAAAATAATCTCACAGTAACCCTGTTTCCTCACACCACCTCTAGGGATTATTCATGATTTGTTTTACCTTCATGAATTCCACGCAGTAGAAATTCCACATTGGGTATTTTCACACGTGATCAGACAGGCGAAGCTCAGCGACATCAGATATTGATGTGTAGCTTTCAGACAGAAAAAAAATATCTGAGAAACCACTTTGTTGGCTTTCTGATGCTCAAGCAATATTAATAATTTTATAATTTAAATTAGTTTAAAGATGAAACGTATTCTGTCACATGATGGTGAAATTTCCATTTGTTAACTCCATACCACTACATGCTAAATCTTTGGAAGGTGTGAAGCGGTGTGTGAAAAAGTCTACTGCAGAGCTCAGAAATAAAATAAAACATCAGTCCATTCTCTAACAGGACGAACATGTTCATGTTTACACTCTAATTAAAACAAAATAAGTATATGCAAAGTATTGAGCTTAAGGCTTGTGTAACAGTGCAAATTTGCTGTACCCTCAAAATAACTCAACACACAGCCATTAATGTCTAAACCGCCTGCAACAAAAGTGACTACACTCCTAATTGGGCCCAATTAGCCATTTTCCCTCCCCAGTGTCATGTGACTTGTTAGAGTTGCAAGGTCACAGGTGTGAATGGAGAGCTGGTGTGTTAAATTTGGGGTCATCGCTCTCACACTCCCTCATACTGGTCACTGGAAGTTCAACATGGCACCTCATGGCAATGACCTCTCTGAGGATCTGAAAAAAAGAATTGTTGCTCTACATAAAGATGGCCTAGACTATAAGAATATTGCCAAGACCCTGACACTGAGTACAAAGAGGAGTACAAAGTGTGTCTTGCCTACAGTCAAGCATGGTGGTGGGAGGGTCATGGTCTGGGGCTGCATGAGTGCTGCCGGCACTGGGGAGCTAGAATTCATTGAGGGAAACATGAACGCCAACTTGTACTGTGAAATACTGAAGCAGAGCATGATCAGTATGCAGTATTCCAGCATGATAACGACCCCAAACACACCTCCAAGATGACCACTGCCTTGCTAAAGAAGCTGAGGGTGAAGGTGATGGACTGGCCAAACATGTCTCCAGATCTAAACCCTATTGAGCATATGTGGGGTACAAGAGGACCACAAGAGCACAAGGTCTCTAACATCCACCAGCTCTGTGATGCAGGAGTGGAAGAGGACTCCAGTGGCAACCTGGAAGCTCTGGTGAATTCCATGCGTAAGAGGGTTAAGGCAGTGCTGGAAAATAAACGAGGCCACACGAAATTTCAATTTGGACATTTTCACTTAGGGGTGTACTCACTGTTGTTGCCAGCGGTTTAGACATTAATGGCTGTGTGTTGAATTATTTTGAGGGGACAGCAAATTTACACTGTTACACAAGCTGTACACTCACTACTTTGTAGCAAAGTGTCATTTCTTCAGTGTTGTCAAATGAAAATATATAATCAAATATTTACAAAAATGTGAGGGGTGTACTCACTTTTGTGAGATACTGTGTATATATATTGTAGCGGGATGGGCAATGCACAGAGACACGGAGGCGGAAGTAGAGCAAAAAAACTCAGGCTTTATTCTTGGTTTGGTAGAGTGTAGGTCCGGGGGGCGTGTGTGTAGGTCGGCGGGGCCGGGCTGGCGCCGCGGCACGTCGGGGGCATGTCGGGGAATCCCGGAAGCAGTTCTCGGGTTCTCGGGCAGTCCCTCGGCCGCGCTGCTGCCTCGCCGGGCGCGGGGGCTCCTCTTCCGTGTCGGTGCCCTTCCGTCAAGTGTATACCGCGAGAGAGAGAGAGAGATTAGTCAGCTTTTTAACAGGGAGTACGGGTGAATGCCTGTACGGGGATCTCTCTCGGACGCCAAACCGTTTCGGTATGTCGGTACTGAACTTTCCCGGGGCGGAAGGGCGTCCTTTTATTTCCGCCATCCGGGCCGGCCGAGTGGTTGAATTCTTCCGTCCGATCCCCCCAATCCCGGACGGTACAGCATCAGAGGTTCCTCCCCGGCATGACGCTCCTCCCGGTTTACGCAAGGCCCACCGCCGGGCTGCTTGCGTCCGTGCCGATGGCAGTTGGAAATTGGAAAGCGATTCTCTTTATGCTCGCGCCGAGTGTCAGTCCGTCGCAACAATATATATAGCTCAGTGGTTAGCACACTTGTCTCACACCTCCTCCCTGTGTGGGTGGAGTTTACCTGTTCTCCTTACGGTTCAGAGGTTTACTCTGGGTTCTCCAGTTTTCTCCTCGAGGCCAAAGCCATGGGCTGTAGGAAGAGTGGCATTTCTAAATTCCCCGTAGTGGTAGAATGAGTGTGTGTGAGAGATTGTGTCCAGAGATGGGTGGGACCGTGTTCAGGGTGTCCCCCACCTTGTGCCTCAAGCTCCCTGGATTAGGCTCCAGGTTCACCACAGCAGATATATATAACTTTACCTCTGGGGAAATTAACTGATATTTTCCATAAACTTTAACTTATTTTTTTCCTAAAGTAATTTCAGGCTCTACTTCAGGTACAACATCTAATATTGTTTTACTAATTATTTCGATGTGTTAATGATGTAAACAGCTGATATTGAGTGAGTTCATACGGATATATCGATCGTCTCTGTTCCCGTTCCTGGAGTTCTAGCAGTTTTTCTGTGTTTAAGCACGAGTGTGAGAATTTCGTCACGTGTCTCATTTCTCAGCTTTAATGCGCTTTGACCTCGGGGGCCGTTAATAGAGTCTCAGCTCATGGTGGGAGATGACTGAGGTCTTTTAGAGACGGTTTGTGAAGTTTAGCACGAGGGAGCGTAGCTCGGGGCAAGAACATTTCCCACCAGGCTCCAAAAGAGTTCTGTGAAGAGAAGGGAATCCTGCACAAAAAACAAATTAGCACCACCTTCATCTTCCTGCCATGTCTCTGTGTGTGTGTGTGTGTGTGTCCTTGAGCTCTATCAGAACAGAATTCTCACTGAGATTTTCCCCAAATCATTAGCAAACCTCAGTTGCAGTAAATTATTAGCATGTCCCATTAGCTAGCAGCATATTCACACATTGCCGAATAAAAGCTATGTGACGTAGATGACATGCTAATTCACACATTCAGTTCTGCTCGCTAGTAAACAACACGATGAAAATGGCTGGGTTTGTTCCAATACACGAGACATAATGAGTGTTACTTCACAATGTCTTTGGTGGGAGTCATGGATGGTTTTCACTGGGGCGGCGGGTTGGCCCTCTATGTCTAGTGGATCAGGAGAGTTGGCTGGTGGAGCGTTAAGGTCCTTTCACATAGAACGCGAAACGATTGATCGCCTTCAGCAAATTCACACCTGCCATATAGGTGGCGCTGACCGAGAATGCATTTTACGCCTGTCCACTAGGTGGTGGAACCCACTATTCAACTGATCAGCCTATCGTACACAGAGAAGAAGAATCACTTAAACATTTGTGCAGAACATCACAACACAAACTGCTAAGAAGAACAGACAAAAACCTTTCTTATTGGATGTGGGTTCTACGCAGAAAGGGAGGCAGAAATGTTTGTGTTTTTTTTTACCAGCGCCATCGAGCTTCTTTAGTCTGAATGAAATAATGTGAAATATAATGCAGGAACACAGCAGTGGGACAAAACCCAATTTAATGCCCAAAGACCCACCCAGTTTCCTCCTGGAGGAAGAATATTTATAAATGAAGTGACAGTTCAGTTCTTACGATCCCGTTATATTTATTACTGACATGTTTCAACAAAAATATAAAGATTTATAATAAATAACATACTGAGTATTGTTTACTGCTGCAAAAAGTCCAACTGTATCATTTTGAAATTAATATTTTTTTGCATTTAAATGATTATTATGTATTTCCGTAAGAAATAGCAGCGACTTCACGCCACGGAATGTGACGACGTTTTATTTACATCTCCATGGCACACACACTTGTGTGTGTATGTGAGAGAGGGAGAGAGAGAGGGAGAGAGAGAGGGAGAGAGAGAGAGAGAGAGAGAGAGAGAGAGAGAGAGAGACAGCACGCACACTGAGCCAAGTGACGTGAGAATACGGCACTTTTTAATGCATAAGTAACCTTTTTATGAGTAAAAGGCCAGTTGGATGGAAACAGGCAGGTGAGAGCAAATATCACAAACTTTTTTACGCACATTCACTTTGTCGATAACAGAAATGTGCAAAAAGTGGATGGAAACTTGGTGAATGATAACGAGAACTCAACATCCATTCTCTTCTCTCTTCTGGAATATTCTTCTTCTGTGTTTAAACTGAATATCAAAACAGCTTTCTGTACTGTAGCACCACCTATCTCGCCCTTCTGTGCAACAGAAACATCTCCGGGCAAGTGATCTAAAGCTCAAATCTAATTGGACGGCCGTTTCATCGTGGAGCGGCAGGGGAAAAATCTACACACTGGATGAAAAAAAAAATGCTTTGTCGCACACAGTGTGAACAGCTCCATAGGCATCTGTTGTTTCAGCATCATCACTTCAAACAGTCATGTTGCTTAATCATGCTCAGTGTGAAAGGACCTTTAGTGGCTAGTTAGTGGTTAATGGTTAAAGGCAGCATTTGCATCTTTAGGCACCACGACTCCATGGTGCAGCATACAGCAGGTCATGTACCTGCCATGGTGTGGATAAAACTTCACCATCTGATTGATTGGATGGCACTTGTTATCTTAGCAGCAGAGAGTTGCTTATGTTATATCTTCTCAGCTGAGGTGATTGGTAAATAGGTGACCAGTTTGCAAAGGCAGATGTTATAGATTGCCTCATTGTCCACCATGAAGGCACTGTATGATGCTTGAGTGTGGTAAGGCTAGAGTGTGTCTCTTCCAAAACAGCAATGTTCATGGCTTCGCCTTCCCTCTCCTCCAAACTGAGCATGGTGCACCCTATTTGCATGGGTTGAGGAGGAGCGTCTTGGTTATGGGCGAGAGTGGCGACTGTGAAGTAAATGATTCAGGCAGATAGCAAGGTCGATAATGGAGTCCAGGATGAGTGGCTCGTTGCGGCACGCCATCTCTCTGAGCACTTCCAGGTTCAGTCCGCAGAGGAAAACAGCTTTCAAAGCTGCATCATTCCATCTACTACCAGCCGCAATGGAGTGGAATTCCAGTAGAATTCCAGAGCATATTCTGCTACCTGATGTGAGCGTTGGCGAGAGGCAAAGGTTGTTCACCCACCTCCTTCCCCTCAGGTGAGTGATTGAACACGTGGCGTAGCAGCTTGGTGGAACACTCGTTCACCCAAGCTCTGGATTCGCCCCCCTCTGTCCCATACCGCTGCCGCCAACTTCAGCACCTTACCAGTGAGCAGATTCATCAGAAGATCTGTGGTTTGGGCATTCCCTCATGGCTGGTGAAATACAGGAGCATTGAAAGAGGAATCCTTTACAAGGTGAGGCATCGCTTGAGAATTTGTGTGGAGCTGGCATCAGGGGTGCAGGCATGTAGAGGCGAGGGCTTGGGAGAGGATGTTAACTTGGCATCGAGGTTTGGCGAGACGCTGCCATTGCTCCACCATCAGATGTCTGTGCACAGAAATGGCGTGATGCCAATCCGGCTCTCCTGCTACCTCCATAGGTAGGCGAATTCATTTGTCAGGCCATGTTGGAGTTGGGGTTCATGACTGGTGTGGACCTGACACATATGACCTTTGAAGGAATACATAGCAATATCTTTCAATGTTGTTAAAATGATATATTTTAATTCTAATTAGTGAACAATTAATGATTATGTTTTCATTGTTTAATTTAAAAACTCTTTTATAACTGATTAATTAAGTCAAGAGGCAAAAAAATATGTCTAATTAACACATTAAATGAACCATTTTCTGTACTATTTCTGTTCTGATTTTTTAAAAGAATAAACTTTCTGATTTTCTCTCCCTTTAAGGAACAATTCACTGCAGATTGAAATTAACACAACGTTCTCCGAATGCAGGTGAACAGGTGAGATGTTGCTGATGTCTGAAGGTCTGCAGTTTGTCACGTGAGTTACTTTACTGGAGGCTAGTGAAGCTAACAAGTGAATGGTAGATGACAGCCACCAGTTTAGCATCAAGCACAAAGTCATTCATTCTAAATCGGCACATTTGCAAAAACACTGAAAAGATGACAAGATGCCGTAAATATGCATGTTTTTTTGTTTGTTTTTTTAAGAGGAAATTAATATTATAAGCATGAGAAAAATGAGTTATTCTGAAATGAAAATGTCATGACGGCTCACGGCTTGTTGTGCGGTTTATGGATGGAGAGAGAAAGAAAGTCTGTGATCCAAATGGATGCAGAATCTCATATTTCATAGCTGCCTTCCCTAATTTCAGATTTATGATAGCTTAATTGAATTGTGTGTGTGTGTGTGTGTGTGTGTGTGGTGAGATGGATGGATGGATGGGGTTGGGATGAGATAAGCCGAGAGGAAGTGCAGAATGCGATGAGAAATGTGTTTCGTTGCACACAAGGTCATGTGACTGCAGAAATGAGACTAATTGTCCAGAAGAAGAGAACATGTCATGCTAAGTGAGCGTGTTGCATCACTCTGCTGGCATACACCATCCCGCAACACCACGCCACAGCAACACACCAC
>CM022752.1:29826859-29879359 GCA_012411365.1 Ameiurus melas
TTAACACACATTCATTCGAATATAAAGAAAAAAATCCCTGACATGATGGAGAAATGTGTTTATGTATCGTGTAAGGAAGGAGTCTCCAGTGTCAGTGGTGTGTAACAGTCAGAGGTAACACTGTAACTTTAAATCTTCAACATCTTCATCACAGAGTTTACACTTCTTTACTATTTCTCACTAACACACACAACAAGAGAGAATAAAGAGAGAGAATAATGAGAGAATAAAGAGAGAGAATAAAGAGAGAGAATAAAGAGAGAGAATAAAGAGAGAATAGAGAGAGAGAATAAAGTGAGGGAATAAAAAGGGAATAGAGATAGAGAATAAAGAGACAGAGAATAGAGAGAGAGAAAATGAGGGAATAGAAATAGAGAATAAAGAGAGAGAATAGAGAGAGAGAGAATAGAGAGAGAATAATGTGAGAGAATAAAGAGAGAGAATAGAGAGATAATAAAGTGAGGAAATAGAGATAGAGAATAAAGAGAGATAATAGAGAGAGAGAATAAAGAGAGAGAATAGAGAGAGGAAATAAAGAGAGAGAATAAAGTGAGGGAATAGAGAGAGAGAATAGAGAGAGGGAATAAATTGAGGGAATAGAGATAGAGAATAAAGAGAGAGAATTAAGAGAGAGAATAGAGAGAGGGAATAAAGTGAGGGAATAGAGATAGAGAATAAAGAGAGAGAATAAAGAGAGAGAATAAAGAGAGAGAATAGAGAGAGAGAATAAAGAGAGAGAATAAAGAGAGAGAATAGAGAGAGAGAATAAAGAGAGAATAAAGAGAGAGAATAGAGAGAGGGAATAAAGAGAGAGAATAAAGAGACAGAATAGAGAGAGAGAATAAAGTGAGGGAATAAAGAGAGAGAGGATAAAGAGAGAGAATAAAGTGAGGGAATAGAGAGAGAGAATTTATAGAAATATATGCTCTCCCTGGTAATAAGAATGCTAAGTGCAGTGGTTCCAGCGTTAACATGGACCCGGTTACACCGGATCCTCGTGGGTCAGTGAACAGATAACGTGATCCAGCTGGATGAGTGAAACGACTGGAAAAGAAAAGCACGAGCTCGGCCCTGCACTGTTGTGTTCAATTAGTCCATGCTTCAACTTCTGGCAGATGTGCAGGGTTAAAGTTCATCTGGATGATCGCAGTGTGAAGCTCAACAGGAGGACATGGATGTAATGTGGACTGAGGTGAGGTGTGTGATCCTTGAAGTTCTCCTGGGATGGGATCAGGTTCCACAGTAACCATGATCAGCACTGGAGGTGGAGGAGTAAAGGATAATGACTGAATGAGGTAATCCGCATTATAACCATGTGGAGATTACTTAACTGCTGATGGATCTGAAATGTTCAGACCCAGAGCTATTGCTATAGCCAGAGTCGAAGTGCCAGGAGAGCGTGTATTCTGTACACACTCCGGGTCGTGCTGTTACAGGAACATAATCAACACCTGGGTGGTGCAGTGGAGTGAGTTAATGTTCCTCTAACACATTTTTTTTATTATTCCTCTTACACCACAGCACTCACCAATGATTACAATGTTCTACGTTGTTCATGATTGACACCATACTTTTTATCCTATTACAGTTACATTAAGAAATGGGTTAGTTCCTGTTGTTCACGATATAGCAGCTATAAACACTCGCTCCCTCACCATCTCTCTCTTTATTCTCTCTCTCTTTATTCTCTCTCTATTCTCTCTCTATTCTCTCTCTATTCCCTCTTTATTCTCTCTCTCTCTATTCTCTCTCTATTCCCTCTTTATTCTCTCTCTCTCTATTCTCTCTCTATTCCCTCTTTATTCTCTCTCTCTCTATTCTCTCTCTTTTCTTCTTTATTCTCTCTCTCTCTATTCTCTCTCTATTCCCTCTTTTTTCTCTCTATTCTCTCTTATCTCTCTCTTTATTCTCTCTCTCTTCTCTCTTTCTCTTTATTCTCTCTCTCTATTCTCTCTCTATTCCCTCTTTATTCTCTCTCTCTATTCTCTCTCTTTATTCTCTCTCTATTCTCTCTCTTTATTTTTTCTCTCTATTTATTCTCTCTCTATTCTTTCTCTCTATTCTCTCTCTCTATTCTCTCTTTTTATTCAAATATAAAACACAGTAAACTCCTCTGTCCTGAAGTTGACACTGGAGACTCCTTCCAACGCCAACATGTTACTTAAATGACATAAAACTTCCCCAAATCAACGGGTGTTTTTGAATCAGTTGATGTGGACTGTACACGTCCCTGTGAATGAGCCGTTACTATAGAAACGATAATGAGCACATTAATATAAACCTTTAGTTCATGACTCCAAAACCAGATTTTTGAGAGAATTTGAGAGAAACACTGTTTCTTTAGAGCCCTATTCAAATGTTTATACTGGTCTCACCTTTGTCCTGTGTATTTTATGACTTTTTTTTCTGCTCTAGAACACCTGAACCATCTCGTGGGACAATTAGCCAGCAGCACCGGTGTGTTACAGCAGAGAAAACACACAGGGATTCTCCATGATGAGGGTTGGGATGGATTTTCAGCTTCAGCACTGGAGAATAAACAGACCTGATCCAGGAACTCAATACTGTAATTATTGAGCTGGTTATGAGCATTAAAGCTGAAGCTGTGGGAAAGAGAGAGAAAATGCAAAAACATGTGGACGGACCGCTGTATCGTGGACAGGTTGTGTAACGCGAACTGATCTGCTGTGGTTGTGTAATGTCTGTTCTGGTGTAAATAAAGTTCAGTTACATGGACAGTTTGTCGATAAACACGTCTGTTCTGACTTCAGCACGGTTCAATAACGCAATCTGATCTGATCTTCAGTTTGTTCTCCATCACCATCGATGATCATGAACCGCTGAAGAGGGTAAACACACGGAGATAAACTCTGAGCAATTGCAGATCATTAAACTCATTTCTCTCCATCTCTCTCATTCTCTCTCCATTTTCTTTCTCTCTTTTCATCTCACTCCCTTCTTCCCCTCAACTTCCATTTACTCCATTTCTCTCTTTCTATTATTTTTTCTTCCTCTCTCCCTATCTCTTAGTTTATTTAATTTGCTTTCCATCCCTCTCATCTCTTTCTCCATCCTTCTTCTTCACTCTTTATAAGAGTTTTACTTGTATCCTTCTATTTCTCTTTTTGTCCCTCCATCTTTTTTTTTACATTTCTCTCCACCACATTATCACTCTCTCCATCTCCTTACACGTATTTTTTTTATCTCTATGCATCATCTCTTTCTCTTTATGACTCTTTTCTTTATCTGTTCTTCTCCACAGTCTCCATGTTTCCTTTATCTTACTCTACATTGATCTTTTGTCTCTTTCCTCCTCTTCCTCCCACTGCTTCCCTCTCACTTTCTCTCTTTATCACGTGTTGGAGTGGTTGATGTTCTGTCTGGGTTGAAAATGAAGAGAAAGCGAGTGATGTGATTCACGTGGCTGGGTTAAAATATGCAGCCCAGATGGCTGAGGGGTTTCACACATGTCATGTCCAGCAGCTCTCCTCCTTTAGCATCACAACACAGTTGAGATGACGCATTTTGAGCTTCAGCATCAGCGAGTTTAAACATAAAGATACAGAGATTGTCCTCGAAACGAAATAAACGCTGGCCAGGCCACGCCCACAGTGACATGGAGACTCGTGAGCTGCTGGTGTTGATGTGGTGGTGATTTGGAGAATGTGCTGATATAAAGCACCACAGCAGATTCATGGACAGCAGCAGTGCTCAGGCTGGGGCTCG
Organism: Ameiurus melas; assembly: GCA_012411365.1. Taxonomy (NCBI): domain Eukaryota; kingdom Metazoa; phylum Chordata; class Actinopteri; order Siluriformes; family Ictaluridae; genus Ameiurus; species Ameiurus melas. Next base: position 29,830,586 of record CM022752.1, read on the forward strand.
TTCATCTCTTGTTATTTTAAAACGGATTTCTCTGAGCTTAACGGTTTCTGCCATTTGAGGAAAATCGAATGAGGAACTTAAACAGCAGTTTCCAATTAAACAGAAGCACCTAATGCCCCAATAAACACACAACACTTAGCACTGTGACAGCGACTTCATTACAACTCCACATGTTTTATGGTTTAATTCGGTGTCTCGTTCTCTCTGCTTTTATCTCACCATCGGCGCGTCTCTGTGATGACGATGACGACCATGATGATGATGAAGAAGATGATGATGATGAGGGGGAGAGGGACTTGATTTCCAACACCTTGCTGCCCACCGGGAGAAAATCATAACAAAGAAATAAACCAATTTGTGTCAAACTGTTCTCAATTACAGACGGTGCAATAGTGGAGCTCGTCTATAGCCTTACACACTCATCACCAATTACCAGAGCCGGCTGCGTGAGGATGCAGAGTGATGGGGAACAGGTGGTGACGTTCACACACACACACACACACACACACACACACACTGGCCATATCCGCCAAGTGCACAAACGCAGTCACACAGCATATTGATAACAGCAGGATGCTCCGAGACTCACACAAGCCTGGTATTGGTTTTATCAAACATACAGTGCAGCATAATGAGGATTAATAACACACTGCACTAAAAAAAAGAGAGAGAGAGAGAGAGAGAGAGAGAGAGAGAGAGAGAGAGAGAACTGAACTGATAGAGATAGACAGAAACAGAGAACGATGGACTGAGAGAGACAATGATAGACATCCCACTACTTTCTTCTTCTCAGCATCCATCTCTCTATCTCTTCATCTCTCACTTCTTCATTGTTTTCTCTCTTTCCATTTATATTTTTCTATATTTGTCTTATATCTCATTAGATCTAGCATTTTCTCTTTCTTCATCTTTCTTTCTCTCTCATCTTTTTCTGTCTTTAACTTGTGTCATCCTAGTTCTTGTTCTCCCTTTATTTCTTTTAATTGACCTCCACCTCTCATCTCTCCACCCTCTCTTTATCCATTATTTTTGTATGTTTATGTCCACTACTACTTTCTCTTTCACTTTAGGACTTGTGTTTCTGTATCTGTCCATCTCCAATATCTCTGTTTATTTCCTTTGATTTGTTTATTTTCCTGTACATTTCTCTTTTGTTTATTTTCCTCTTTTTTCTTTCTCTTTCTTCGTATTTCTCTTCCTTTGCTTCCCTCTTTCTGTCTTCACCTGTAAGTTACCACACACTCCATCACCACTACCCTATGGGGAAAAAACACATCATGAAGATGTCATGCTTGTTTGATGAAAACATGCTTGTTATAAATGTACACATGATCCCACATGATTCTGGGTTTCTGGCCAGCGTCCAGCTAACGGAAACTTTCCTTTTTATATAAACTCTAAATGATGGAGCTGACTCAAACGTCTGGAGTTTTGTATTTTTTTTTTTTTAATTGGAACATCAGAGCCATCTCCAGCAAGGCTTTATGCTCGGTGTTACGGTCGGCTCTCTCAGGTGGCTAATGGTGCGGCTCCACCACATGGCCTAGCATATGCACACGGCTAACACACGCTGCCTAATGAGGGCTGATCAGCAGCATGCGACCATAAAGCTCACTTCTCCACTAGAAAGTGCACTTACTCTGAATTGGAAACCGCAGGCAAGCAGGAGAGTTTATCCAGACTGGAATTAATGTGATTGCAGCCGTATGGCCTGTTCACACACACACACACACTTTTATTTTCATTTCTGTTTGCAGAGTTTCTGCACCTCTGGGGGATGATGCTCAGGTGTTACAGGGTGTGTGGTAGAGTTTATAATCGTTGTGATGTTCAGAAGGGTTTAAGTGGTTTGGAATGTATGAAGAAGTCTATATTTGTGAGATATACATTAGAGCACAGTGAATTTCTGTTCTTCACATATCCATGCTTGTTAGGAAGTCGGTCAGAGCATGGCTCCCAGGAGCAGAGAGGGTTAAGGGCTTTGCTCAGGTGTCCAACAGTGGCAACCCTCGACCTTCTGATCAGTAACCCAGAATCTTAACCATTAAATTGCCTGTGAGTGTGTGGGTGATACTGGAGTGTTTGGAAGTGTTTACCTCAATTTTGCTCTCTCTCTCTCACTCTCTCTCTCCACCTGTTGTAGTTAAGCCGTACATGAGAGTGCATTTTTAACCTGAGGGTTTCCATCATGGACCATATGGACACACACACACACACACACACACACACTTGCTCTTCTGCAGCTCATTTCCCTTGGCCACGTTTCACACCATCAGTCCATCATCCTTTATGGATAAATCATATCAGAGAGAGAAAGAGAGAGAGAGAGAGAGAGAGAGAGAGAGAGAGAGGTTTAAATAGTTAAAATGAATATGAAGCAAAACAGAAAACAGAGATAATAATAGAAACTTGAATTTACTTCCCCCTCTTTTTTTCTTCTTTTTAAAAATGAAACCTTAAATCTAAAATTCACCCAATGCCCATACTTCACAACATTCTTGCAACCTTTGAGTCATTTTTAAAAAAGCATATTTGACTTTAGGTCTAGCTTTGACTAATGCTGTTAGCATTTTTTCTGCCTCCTGAGTGCCTCTCTGCATTTAGTTTTTCCTTGTGAGCCAGATAGAGAATTTGGCCTTACCTTTTATGAAGTTTAGGAAAACCACAGATTTTTACTTTGGGACATACTTTGGCCCATATACATAAAGGTGTTCTGCCCATGTAATGCCCAACCCTCTGCACCAAGCTCTAAGTAGTGGGAGTAACCTGTGTAGTCTTCTACAATGCAAAAACAAGTGGTCTAGAGTTTCCTTCTCACCACAAAAGAGAGACTCCCTGCCCCTATTGGGGTTGATGTGTGCCACGTGTCTATTCCTAGTCAAAGCCCCATGGACTATCCGCCACTGAAGATCAGCTTCTCTATGGGCAGTTTGTACAGGGACCTCCAGCATCCTTGTGGGGAAGAGTCCGCTGACAAATGTTCTGACTAGTATGACTCCTTCAGTCCAGCCAGAGAGCCTCTATGTATGACCTTAATGCATGTTTTATACAGCGCTTTCTTAGAGGGATCTTCCAATGTTGTCAGCATCAGTGTTTGTAAAGATAAGTGAGTTCCTTCCTCTTGCTGACATTCCTCTACTGCAGCAGAGATTCATAGAGGTGATGGTTGCTGCTGGCTTTCCCCATCTTCCTGCACCAGAGCCTCCCTGAAAAGGGAGGGCAGTGCTGAGACCACTTCTCCCAGCAGTCTCTGTATGAGGTGGCCCAACAGTACCCAATATTTCAGCTGTTGCCATACCACAGGCCATTAATTTAGGTGATTCCTGCTCTCAAAAAGCATTGTCAGTTGTATGTGGATGAAAGCATTTTGGACTTTTGGATCAATGGGTTGTGGAATGGCAGCTCTTCAACTGTTATTCTAAAAGGTTGTGCACCAATCCTGATGTTCAGTACTGAAGATCAAGCTCTCAGGACAGTCTGGTACAAGGTTGTTGTTGCCGATAAGTCAATTTCCCTCAAATTCAGCACAAACAAATGTTTGTCATGAGTCAGATATTCAATGCGCTGAAGTAAGGCACAGGCTGTATCAGCCCATGCCACCCCTTCCCCATATAGAAGCCTCTGTGCCATCTGCAGTTGAAAAGTTCTGACCTGACATGGCAGGTCAATCAGGCCCTGATACCCCCCTTCCATAGCAGAATGTAAAGAACAGAACACAAGTCCAGTGGTGTCCAGCCCAGAAGAGGTTCACAATTCTCTTCTGGACTTCTTTGATCAATGTCTCTGGGGGTTCAAGAGCAGTGAAATGATGCCACAGCATGGATGCAATCCGGTTGTTGACATCCAGTCCTCTCCCCCTGTAGGACAACTGGGGCTAGTCCCAGGTCTATTGAGACAATTTGGAGCACACCTTCTCCACTACCCACTCCCTGTTTCTGTTTGTTAGCGGTGAACGTAAGTACAGAGAGCCCTTACTGGACATAGTCCATGGAATTTCTCTTGTTCCAGTGTGATGAACGAAGGAGGGCTGAAAGTCTGCAACACTACTGGCTAAGCAGCAGATGAAGGAACTTTAGGAATATAATCCAGCCTAGGATACAGGAAGGCCTTGGCTAATCCAGGGGTTAAATCAAGGCAGGAAGGGGCAACAGAGAGCTGTAGATTTTCTACTCACTTGAGAGATGTCAGGGCCAGAGGAAGAGCTACCTTTAGAGTCAGAAGCTTCCTAGAGGCTGACTCCAAGGGCTCAAATGTGGCACCTGACAGACCTTCCAGGACCATAGAAAGGTCCCAGGAAGGTATATGTGGTCTGCATTTGTGGCTCAGCCACCTGACACCATGCATAACCCTCGAAGTTGATGGGGAGGGATATTTTCTCTGAGAACCATATTCAAGCTGGCCAATAAGGTGCTACTAGCAGCAGACGTAGACAGTCCCTCTCTCAGGGAACAGGGTACTCTGGCCCCTTTCTCTATGTTCTATGGCCCCTTTGACCAAGAGGGAACTTACTCCCTGTGCTCTGTAGTTTGCTTAGTACTCTGATGAGCACACCTCTGAACCAGGGGGGCCGAGCTCTGAACTGGACCCAGTACCCCTATTCTATGGTAGACAGAACCCATGGAGACACATTTGGCAGTAGTTTCCATGCTGCCAGATGGTCTTTTAGTGATGTTTATTTTTCCACATTTTATTGGAGGGAAAGGTTCAGATTTCCATTGCCCTGTGACAGCTCGCTGAACAGAGAATACTGAAAACTTGCGACAGCCTAGGCTAGGGGAGGCTCTACAGTAGCACTGGGGGCTAATTGCCCTAACAACCTCATGTCCCCTGATATGTCCCTCCACTCACACACATGAAACTCTGAAACCCAACTCGCTTCATCCGAGAAGAGAGCGAGTCGCAAGTGGAGCTTTCTAATTGTAAGGAGTTCACAATGCATTCAGTCAGACCTTTTGAGGGCTGCTGTGGCATGCTCTATCCCTAGACACTTCACACAGAAAGTGTGCTGTCCTCCCCGTTATGAAATGGGAGCAAGGCATAACACACTTCCTGAATTCTCTCACTCATACTTGTCTCCCTTTTTTTTAAAGTGACAGAAAAGAAAACCCATCACATTCTCTCAACCCACATTGTTAAAAACTGAGAGCAGCGTATAAAGAGCTGCTTGAAGTGATTACCCAGTGAAAGTAAATACTTCACACTGCAGAAACTCCCCTGTCTTCCAGAAGTTATGACAATATGTCACTTCTGGCGGAAAACCATGATTAAGCCATAGTCAGAACTCCGCGATGTTGGATTATTTGGCCATTGTGGAAATGAATGGCATGGCTATTTAGCTATGCCCGAGGTGGAGGAGGCGCTTGCTAGCTACCTCTCTCCACCGATGACAGGTAATTACAGGGGCCGGCTTGCATCCAAGGTGGCATTGGTGGGCAAGCCTATGCAGTAGTAGTCTTGCTTGTGGGTCACTGCAGACAATGAAAGGGTTGCAGGCCTACCAAGCAGACCTGCTGAGTGAGCTCGACTTATGGCAAAAAAAATAAAAAATTGTCTCAAGCTCATCCTTGTGTCCATGAGTGGAGCCTGGGCCATCACTAGTATGGGGGAAACACAGAAGGGGTTGTAACCCTGTAAGCATGTAACCCTGTTCCCTGAGAAGGGAACGAGACGTTGCATTTAGCAGTATGGGAACGCCTTGCGCGTGACCGGTATCTGAAGCTTGTGTAAAATCATGCCTCTACTTATAGGCCTGCCATGATCAGGTGACGTGGCAATTAAGCGTGTCGCATGATATATATATGGCACCTGGGAACCACGCCGCCAGCCTCTATTATCTGAAGCGAAGACGCAATTCACAGGCCAGCCCTGGTATGACAGCGCTATGCAACGTCTCGTTCCCTTCTCATGGAACAGGGTTACATGCGTAACCCCGACATTCCCTTTCAAAGGGAACTTCGATTTTGCATTTAGCAGTATGGGAACGGGAATACCCACTCCGTCATACCGAGGGTACGGCCTGTTCAAAAATACCCAAATCCGAGGGTCAGTGCAGGACACTCGAACCTGGGGAGGGATGAATATCCAGGCTGTCATAACAAAATGACCATGTGAGGCATAGACCACCCTGCAGCCGCACACACATCCTGCAAGGAAACCCCATTGGACAAAGCCTTCGACAATCCCAGTAGAGATGCACTGCTTTGACATAGCATCACTTTTCCTGTTGCTGCCAAAGCAGACTAGTAGCTGCTCTGACTTACGCCACTGGCCGGAGCGGTGGACATAAGTACAGAGAGTGCTTACTGGACACAGCAGGTGCATCCTCTCTTGTTCTGGTCAGAGGACAGAGGAGGGGAGAAAGCCTGCAACACCACAGGGTGGGCAGCCAATGTAGGCACTTCAGGAATATAATCCAGCCTAGGTTACAGGAAGGACTTGGCTTATCTAGGGGTAAAGTCAAGGCAGGAGGGGCAACAGGGAGAGCTTGTAGACCTCCCACTCTCTTGAGAGATGTCAGGGCCTGTAAAAGAGCTACATTTAGAGTCAGAAGCTTCTCAGATGCTGACCCTAAGGGCTCAAATGGGGTCCCTGACAGACCTTCCAAGACCACAGCAAGGTCCCAGGAAGGTATGCATGGCCTGCAGATGGGCCTCAGCCGTCTGACACCACACATGAACCTCGAAGTTAGCGGATGTTGCCCCACAGAGGCTCCATCGACAGGGGCAGGGCTGGCCGAAACGGCGGCCACGTAACCCCGATAGTAGAAGGAGCCAACCTGCTGAGAAACGTTCTTGTCAGAACTCCAGGACTGTAGCGATTGCGCAGTTCACTGGGTATAGCTGACATTCCTCACACCACCAGACAAAAAGGTGCCACTTGAGCGCGTACAATTTCCTTGTAGATGGGATCCACTCTAGGGGCTCGAAGGGGCAGCTGACAGACCTTCCAGGACCACAGAATGTCCCAGGAAGGTATGCACAGTGTGCAGATAGGCCTCAGCCATCTGACACCACGCATGAACCTCGCAGTTAGAGGATGCTGCCCCACAGAGGCTCCCACAACAGGGGCGTGGCTGGCCGAAATGGCGGCCACATAACCCTGATTGTAGAAGGAGCCCACCCCGCTGAGAAGTGTTATTGTAGAAACATGGTCACTACCACCTCAGTCGTGCGACCAGAATCTATTAGCTGGCGCCCCTCAGGGGCCAGACCCACAGCTTCCTTAGTTCTTGCCAAGGATGATAAACCAACCCTGCGGCTTTTGAGGTGGTAGGTCCCTAAGGACTCAAATGGGGCACCTGACAGACCTTCCAGGACCCCAGGAGGTCCCAGGAAGGTATGTGCGGCCTGCAGATGGGCCATCTGACACCACGTACGAACCTTAAAGTTAGAAGATGTTGCCCCACGGAGGCTCCATCAACAGGGGCATGGCTGGCCGAAGCAGTGGCCCAGTAACCCTGATTGTAGAAGGAGCCCAGCCTGCTGAGAAACGTTCTGTAAGAACTCCAGGACTGTAGCAATTGCGCAGTTCACTGGGTCTAGGTGATGTCCCTCATGCCACAAGACAAAAGCTGACACCTGAGTGCATTTGATTTCCTTCTGGATGGGATCCACTCCAGGGGCTCGAATGGGGCAGCCGACAGACCTTCCAGGACCATAGAAGGTCCCAGGAAGGTATGCATGGCCTGCAGATGGGCCGCAGCCATCTGACGCCACGCATGAACCTCAAAGGTAGAGGATGTTGCCCCACAGAGGCTCCATCAACAGGGTCATGGCTGTCCGAAGCGGCGGCGAGTACCCTGATAGAAGACGGAGCCCAGCCCGCTGAGAAACGTTCTGTAAGGACTCCAGGACTGTAGCATTGCGCAGTTCACTGGGTCTAGGTGACGTCCCTCATGCCACAAGACAAAAAGCTGACCCTTGAGTGCATACGCTTTCCTTGTGGATGGTGCTGTAGCTTTTAACATGGTTTCAACAATCTCAGTTGTGAGACCCGAATCTATGAGCTGGTGCCCCTCAGGGACCAGACCCACAGTTGCAGAGTTCTGGCCGAGCGTGATAAATCAGCCCTCCGGCCTGAGACAGTAGATCCGCTCTAGGGGCTCGAATGGGGCAGCCGACCTCGAAGTTAGAGGACGTTCAACAGGGCGTGGCTGGCCGAAATGGCGGCCACATAACCCTGATTGTAGGAAGAGCTCACCCCGCTCAGAAATGTTATTGTAGGAGCCCCAGGACTGTAGCTATTGCGCAGTTACTGGGTCCACAGTGAATCCTTGCGGACGGGAATCTCCCAAGGAGTGCCATCTCGCAGAGATATTATCTCTCAGAACCATGTTCGAGCTGCCAAAAAGGTGCTATTAGCAGGCTATCTTGGCGAACTCTCGCTAGAGCTAGTGGGAGCAGTGATGGGGGGCAGCATACAGATGTGACCTCAGCCACATGTGTGGATTCCACCCTAGGCTCCCAAGATACAGCTTTATCTAGCTCAGTGTTGATAGGATTGACACTACGCCTGTTGGGGATAGAAACGCCCTCATCGTAGTAGAATCCTATAACCCCTAGAAAAGTTGTCCACTCCACCAGAGAAAACCAACTTTTCTGAGATTCAACCTGAGCCCCCAGTTCTTCACGTGGGCGAGAACAACATCTCAAAGTTGAACCGCCAGCTCCCTGGATCGTGCTAGAATTAACCAGTCATCCAGGTAGCTTGGTACACAGATGCCCTGGAGTCCCAATGGAGCCAGAGTGACATCCTTGGCACTTTGCGAAGGTGTGAGGGGATAAAGCTAGCAAAAATCCTATGCGGAAACATGCACCTTTTAGACATATCGCCACAAACAAGTTCTCGAACTGGATCTGTGGCACGATACATTTGAACATCAGCCTCTGAACCTGTATATCCGAAGCGTACGGTTCAGATGATGCAGATCTAAAATTGGCCGCATATTCCCACTTTTTTGCGGAACAGGAAATAAAGGCTGTAAACCTCCCTCCCTGAGGGAACGGGGTACAAGTTTCAGGACCCCCTTGTGCAAAAGGGAGCTTACTTCCAGCGCTAACGTCGGGCTCTGGTCTGTGCTGACTTCTGTGGTGAGCACACCTGTGAACAGGGGGGTCGAGCTATAACTGGACCCGGTAACCCTTTCTATGGTAGACAGAACCCATGGAGACACATTTGGCCGTAGCTTGCACGCTGCCCGATGGTATTCTAGTGACGTTAGCTATTCCACATTCTATTGGAGAGAAGCATCAGATTTCCGTTGCCCTGTGACAGCTTGCTGACCAGGGAACACGAAAACTTCGGGACCACTTTGGCTAGGGGAGGCCCTACAGTAGCACTGGGGGCTACCTGCCCTAACAACCTCATGTCCCCGGATACATCCCTCCACAGCCCCTCAGGACCGCTCGTCTTTGCCTGCTTGGTCTTATCCTCAGATCAGGCCCAACAGCAGACAACGACTGTGGCCGCCCGGTTCCCCTGGCTGTCTGCGGGGGTTGGCTGGCTGCCATACTCGCCTTCTGGGTTTCCCCCATACTAGTGCTGGCCCAGGCTCCACTCGTGGACACCCGGATGAGCTTGAGACAACTTTTTTGCCATAAGTCGAGCTCACTCAGCAGGTCTGCTTGGTAGGCAACACTTTCATTGTCTGCAGTGACCCACAAGCAAGACTACTACTGCATAGGCTTGCCCACCTTGGATGCAAGCCGGCCCCTGTAATTACCTGCCATCGGTGGAGAGAGGTAGCTAGCAAGCGCCTATTCCACCTCGGGCATAGCTAAATAGCCATGCCATTCATTTCCACAATGGCCAAATAATCAAACATCGTGGAGTTATGACTATGGCTTAAGCATGGTTTTCTCAGAAGTGAGACTTTGTCATAACTTCTGGAAGACAGGGGAGTTTCTGCAGTGTGAAGTATTTACTTTCACTGGGTAATCACTACAAGCAGCTCTTTATACGATGCTCTCAGTTTTCAACACATCCTTCTAACTCCTCGGAGTCAGAGAGGCGTGGTTACTGCTCTTTGGCGTGACCATAGCGGGAGAAGGAGTCGCGACGCAAACTCAAAAATCCAGCGGAGAGCTGAACCCGGAAGACGAGAGAGAGAGGCAGCGCTGCGTCTCCCGCTCCTCTTCCGGTTTAAAAATCCCCGAACCTGAAGCGGTTGGCTGCCTCGGCAGCGGCCGGCCGAATCGCGAGCTTTGTGACTCGACTCACTCGGCTTCCGTTTTTTTTTTGAAAAGCGCTAGTCAAGCTGCTTAATGTAGCGTTACCATGCGCAGCCTCTCGAGGTTGCCATCGCATACTACACCAGTAACACTTCACCAAGAAAGTGTGCACTTTTCCCGTGTGATGAAACGGGAGCACGTTACACACATCTTTAACTCTTTCTCACTCATTACTCACCTCTCCTTTTCTTTAAAAAGGGATAGAAAAGTTAAGAGATTTTGAGAAAATATCGAGTAGAAATGAAGCGTTTTTGTCACACAAACAACAGACATGCAGTCTCGCTGAAGATAATAAGGCTGACGGCGCGGTTCACAGGTGCCATATATATATCATGCGACGCGCTTAATTGCCACATCACTTGATCATGGCAGGCCTATAAGTAGAGGCATGATTTTACACAAGCTTCAGATACCGGTCACGCGCAAGGCGTTCCCATACTGCTAAATGCAACGTCAAAGTTCCCTTTGAAAGGGAACACCCAGTGTGACTACTTCATTTGTGCTTTTTTCTGGCCAAAGATGTCCGTAGCCTAGCTAAGTGTTTTTTAACCGGTAACTCTTCTTTTTGATCTGGCTCCTCATAACTCGCTGTTCATTGTATCTTTACTGCTGATGCGATAAATTTGTCATCATTTGTTAAAAAAAATCCTTGACCTCAACCAGTTTGCCAAAGTCTTATGCAGAAAATGAGTAATTTCAGTGAATGTCTAGAACTGTTGATCTCCCCACAACTGCAACACATTAATGTCTGAAATGTCTGAGGGGTTGTCTTCTTGCAGTTCCTTGCACATCCTCCTCCTGCTCTGCTTGAAACCTTACTGATTCCCCATTGCTCCCTGAAATCCCCATGTTGTCTTACACCCTGTCCCCTACTGAACCTCCATGCTGACCCCTGGACTCTTCTCCGTGTATGTGCCTGTACCATGGATTCCTCAGTCCTTTCCAGTTTTGTACCTCTCCCTACAGACGTCTGGATGTCTGACCCATCTTTTAGTTTCTCACTTTCTTTTATTTAATTTCTCCTCAATCACCATCTACCTGTTCCTCCATTGTCTGTTCACTATTGTTTGGTGCATTAACCCCCGAAGTGGGTTTGGACAGAGTTCTGCCATCCAGGAGTCTCCCCCCCTTTGACTGCTCCAAACCGTAACCAAAAATCCCCCCCCTTTAACCCCCCCCCATGCCTTGCGCCTTTTTTCTCTGTGTTTTTTGTGATTTTTTTTTTGATTTTTTTTTTCCTTCTCCCCAATATCCCCCATATTTTTTTACTTTTTTCTTTCTCCCCCCCCCCCCCTCCCACAGTGTTGGTATACAGCATGTAGGATTTTCCCTCATGCCATCCCAAATGTCTAGCGTGGGTTCATTCAAAACCATGAGCACTGCACGCCTGAAAGAGATGATGTGCTTCAACGTCGGGTTTTTACAGTTTAGTGTGACCATTCTCACACTGCTCACTATTTTAGCTGAGCAAGACAACTTCCGCTCGATATCCTCATTAGGAATGGATGGAGGAATGTTTGAAACTGTAACTTTTATTGTTGTAGCACCCAGCGGCGTGACAGAATAAAGCTCTTTGCTTACCCTTATTCCATCTTTGATCAGCTGGTGCACTAGTTTCCTCTCCTTCACGAACACCACCATGGCTTTGTTCATTTGTGATGCTGCCACAATGTTTTCATATGCTATAAACTCTCCTACCGCCAATAGCACTTGCTCCACAAAAGACCTCGGAGCTCACCTCACACCACAGCTCGTGATGGAGTGAGAGAGGCCGGGCTCCACCCCTCAGGTTAGCTGCCATCATTACACTCGAGATCAACAACGAGATCAACAGCTCCCCACAGCAATAAAAAAACTGTTATTGTCGCTTGCTTACTAATAATATCAAGCAATCGCCCAGTGATTGTGACCTAAAGTTCCAATGTGCAAAGAAAAAACAATAAGATTAGAAAAAGCTCATTTGCTCTCGCACCCACAAACTCCCAGCAAGCACCAGAGAGAGAGAGAGAGAGAGAGAGAGAGAGAGAGAGAGAGAGAGAAAATAGTTTGTGTAGTGTGAAAGGAAGGTGTGTAGTGGTGATTCCTAGGGCCCTTGGTAGACTAGTGTGCAAATTAGCTGGTGTGAAAATGAGCCCAATTTATACCCATGTTCAAATAAAGTAGGGTATTTTTTTGTTATTTATTGAATTAATTTACTTTAAGAAACAGCATGAGATTGCTGCAATGCCTTCTGGGTAATTCTCCATCTGATGTTGCCCAGACCCCTCATCTAACAATCTTCAGTTGCATTGGTAAAGTAATGGCACCCTGATTATACACATACTGTATATGCAGTGTCTCCTTTTCCCTCTCCTGTGTTCAATTGGCAGTGAACCTTCAGGGATCTGCCTTTTAAAAAGCAAGCGTTTTCTGGTTCTTAATTAACGCGGTCTCCACGGGGAGGATGTGTGTGTCGAGCAGATGGCATGGGCTAGCATGGGCGAGATGAAAAATGCTAATTTGTGAAATGTGGCTAAAACCACCTGATCGGAGTTCTCATTAGGAAGCGGTTTGAGTTCGTCTCTGAAGGCAACATCTCACCAGAATGCACACACCTTCTCTCTCGGCACTATTTTAATCCTTACACTCTCTCTCTCTCTCTTTCTCTCTCTCTCTTTCTCTCTCTCTCTCTCTTTCCACCCACTCACATGCACACAAACACACGCACACACACACACAGACACTTTATGATTCATTCCCATGGTGGTAAGTGACAGACTGTAATGTTCAGGTGGCTGAGTTTCATCTCATGTGGATCATAAATATATGCAGTGAAAAGACGATGGTCAGTGGTGTGTATTTGGCTTAAAAATATTATCAGATTTGCTCTCCGGTCCATTAGCGTTTGGACTGAATAACTGATGCAGCGCACTTTGGGTCCAATAGAGGGCGTGTACATGAATTTGGGTGTTGAAGTTTAAAACACAGTGTGAAAGGGATATGATGTTGGGTCAACCTGATGACAAAACCGTATCAGACATTGTGTAATGTGTGCAATGTGACTGATAAATGCACTATATGGCAAAAGTATGTGCACCCCTGACCATCACACTCATATGTGGATCTTCTCCAAACTATTGCCAGAAAATCAGAATCATACAATTGTATAGAACATCTCTGTATTCTGTAGCTTTACAGTTTCCCTTCACTGGAATTAAGAGACCCGAACGTGTTCCAGCACAACACAAAGTGCACAGAGCGAGCTCCATTAAGATGTGGAGTGTGAAGTTTGGAAGAAGGTGGAAGATCTTGTGTGTCCTGCAAAGAGTTCTGACCTCAACCTCACTGAACACCTTGGATGAACTGAGTATGTATGAACTGGCACGGGAGTCTCCTAACATCTACATCAGTGCCTGAACCTCAACCTCATTAACGCTCTCATAGCTGAATGATCACAAATCCCCACAGCCACGCCCCAAAATCATTTGAGAATGATGCTGATATAGAGAAGAATTAATGATTTATGGATAAATAAACTTGCCAAATTATTCAGTTTAAAAATATCAAGGACATTTTACACTCTAGTTGTCTATCCTCTCTTGATAATAATTGATTTATCGATTCATTTCTGTTGTTACATATTAAATAGAAGCATCGATCCAAACTGTGGCATCATTTAATCCATACCAGTTAACATGGTTAGTTAAGTCCTTGCTGTAATCAGTGTGGTGTGGATCTACTCTCATGCTATAGACCTCGAGTGATTGACTTATTTCACGGTTTTGAGTTCAACATCAAACGATATCATTATCATTACACACAGAGTACAACATTCATGGGTGATGGAAGTGGCACTAACTGAGCAGTGAACATAGTCCTACACCTTCTTTACTTTCTTCTTTACTTCTGAAGTTTCAGCAAATAAAACTTCCCAGACTAAAGACTGAGGTGCCTCATGATGTCAGTGCCATTTAACTCTGAACACTCGCACATGGTGAGCAGACTTATTTTGCCTTCTTTGCCTTGCATATAAAATATCAAATCGCCACCCACAAACCAAAACACAGCATGTTCAGTTCACTTTCTGCAACTGCGCTGGAAATGTACTCATAAAAATCTTTTATTTATTGGTCAGAAGTACAGCAAGGGGAAGATGTCAGCATGCCGGGAGCAGCTATTTTCATTAAACCCGAAGTGAGGAAGTTAAGAACGCCAAACAACATCCCAAACATCCTTTGAATAGAACAAGTGAAGATGAGGAAGAAGACAGAAAGATGTGTTTATAAAGTGTGACCCTGAGATCAGCTTTCAGTCTGGATTACATGTGGAGATGTGTGAGTTTCGAATGTGATCAGGATCAGGAGCGAACACATCCGTGATTTCATTCGACTTCTTCCTGCACGTATTGCTTTGACACACCGCTGCACCGCGGTTCTGAGGTTCTCTAACCTGTTCCGAAACCTTTTCACTCATATTTTAATGAGCTGAGGACAGCTGGTGTTTAATCTGCTGTTCCCTCCACGTTTCCATCGGTGCTGCAGTGAAAACACACACCTTAACAAGCAGTTCACACTTTTACTCTATTTTCAGCTAGAAGGTAAGAAATGATTAAAGCTGCATGTCTACGGCAAACCTGAAAGTACCCAGGAAGGAAAAGAAGCAAAAACCTTGCACAAACAATGTACAAAACACACCAAAATCAAAACACCTGCTAGTTTGGTTGTTTGAGTATTGCTCATAAACACAGTGCAGTGTTAATGTGTGTGAACAGAACCCTGGTGTGTACTCCGTCTCTGTACGGTTCTTTGTACAAGTGAGGACACAGCGGTCACACTCGGTCCACTTCTAAAATGAACTCTAGTGAGAAAGCGATTCGACTCTGAATCGACTTACCTGCAGGACGTACTAAACTGAGCCAAAGCACAGAGCTGTAGCTCTTTTAGAACTGCTGCTGATGCTATGTCACAGAGGGGCTACGGCACGCACAAGCTCACACACACGTACGACTGGCTAGTGTCGCCGGGATCGACAGACGAGACAGAGTATGCTTTTAGTCGTGGCCCTGGATGATCCCCTGATGATAGGCTGAATCACTTTATTGTTTTTTTCAAGTATGTGTTTAGCCCCGCCCCCTTACCACACACCTTTTATACAAAGCGTTTTAAAATGTTTAGGTAGTTTATGCCATGTGAAACTACAGAAAAGAAACAAACCAGAATTTTCAAACGTTTTATCCAAAGCTTTCTGAGAGAGGGAGAGGAGAGAGAGAGAGAGAGAGAGAGAGAGAGACATTTTTTTTTAATTTTTAACAGAACTTTATTCACTCCAAAAAAAAATTCGGTACCGTTACATATAAATACTGTTGAGAGAACATTTTTTCTATTTAAAAACAAAAGAAAAGAGGAGAGGGGGATAAGAAGGAGAGGAAGAGGGAAAAGAGAGAAAAAAGATAAAAAGAACCCCATCAGATCTCCCTCAAAGAGATCCCCCTCTTAAAAAAATAAATAAATAAATATAAAATAAATAAATAAATAAATAATAATAATAATAATAATAGTACTAATTAGTCCTAAACCTCAAACCCTTAGTCATTCTGAATCACATAAAAGTTCACTTCTTGCGATTGCTGCCAGTTTCTTCAGTCTGGATCGTCTCCTGGGGGACATTACTCCCATGGTGTGCTGTACAGAGTTGACGAAGGCCCTCCTGTCCGGGAATAATTTAGTCAGTATGATGTTTCGTTTTCCTTTAGTCACTTTTAGAAACTGATTAATCTGTTCTTCGGTGTAAAGTTGCTCAGGTTCTTGGACGGTTAAAAACGGTTAAAAACACTCGGTTGTTCTGTGGTGGCATTCTCCTCCATATCTGTGAGAGATCCTCTCCTGAAGACCCATCACTATACTCCGAGCTCGAGTCTTCGGACATCTCGTCATTATGTTTCAATGGGTACTACACCTTTTCCATCCGTTTCCCTATTCTGTCCATTTTAGGATTTTTATCATCAACATTCACGTTCCGCTGCGATTGTGTGTGCGATTTCTTTCTCCACTCGTAACTGCTTTGCCAGGCTTGAGACAAGATCGCTGTGTGGTATCAGTATTGTCGCTGGAATAGTCATGGGTGCCGGTATCGTTGCCGGTGCGGGGACGGGTGTCCTTATCATTGCTGGTGCGGGGACAGGTGTCATTATTATTGCTGGTGCAGGGACAGGTGTCGGTATCATTGCTAGTGCGGGGACGGGTGTCATTATTGTTGCTGGTGTGAGGACGGGTGTCATTATCGTTGCTGGTGCAGGGACGGGTGTCATTATTGTTGCTGGTGTGGGGACGGGTGTCAACGCTATCACTGGGCACTGAAGTAGCTCCGGTGGTGTGTACCTTACTGACCTCTTCCTGCTGTGACCTCAGTGAGACATTACTCCCCTCTGCTCTGGGTTCTTGTTCTCCAGTGACCTCCCTCTGGCTGTCTCCGTGCTGCTGCAGTTGCTGCTGCGCCCCGGCCGTGTCTCCCCTGGAGCTCCACGGTTGCGCCGCTCTGCGTGGGCAGCTCAGCCGCTTGTGTCCGACCTCCCCACACCCAAAGCACCTCAGGCTCTCGGTGGTGGTGTAGACGGTGTAGCTTTGGCCGCCGTGTTTGACTTTAAAGTTTACATCCAGCATTTGTTCCCGGTTATTTAGAAACATATTCACTTGTCTCCAAAATGACAGGACGTGTTTCACCGTGTGGTTTCTACAACCGGGGGAGATCGGACATGGGGCAACGAACTTGCCGAATCGGAGCAGCTCCTCCACTATTGGCCCGTCTCCCGCAACGGGGGCATGTTGGAAATCACTACCCTTGTCGCGGGGAGGAAAGGGGGTAAGTTCCAGCAGGTCATCATTTAGCAGCCTACTACACTTTTACACAGCGTGTCGATGAGTATTTCCTTTTCAGGAAGATCACCACAGCTTTGTCCATACGGGAGCGGAGTGGATGTTCTCACACCGATCCGGCTCTCCCACCGTTAGCAGAATCTCCTCCACCTGTTCTCTATTTGCCGGCACACACCCAGCGCCATGGTGGAGAGACGCTCTCCTTCTCAGGCTCTTTTCCCGTTTTTCTTTCCCTTTTTTTCGGAGGCCGTGGCGTCTCTCTCACCCTCACTGACTCTCAAGTTTTCACCAACCACTGATAAATCAACAGCTGGACTTTCAAACAATTGAAGAATAAACTGACAAAAACTTTTGGCAAACGCCCGAACCACTCTCGCGTTCCTCCACCTACCATGCTCACTCTTCCGCCGTGCATGCGCAGAGAGAGAGAGACAGAGGGAGAGACGACAGAAGAAGAGAAAAACACAGAGACAGAGAGACTTTGACTTTTTACAATCCATTTAACAAAATGTCTCATTATACACATAAGTCAAACGTGAGTCAATAAATAAATAAATATCTAGATAGTATTAAAAAAACAAACCATAAATATATTGTGTAACAAATTAGGTAAATAAAATAGGTCAGCGCAACAAAAGGCTAGTCGTTAAGAAGAGAAAGAGAGAGAGAGAGAGAAAGAGAAAGAGAGAGAGAGAGAGAGAGACAGAGAGAGACTTGACTTTAAAAGGTCCTTTACAGAGAGAGAGGGAGAGAGACAGAGAGAGAGAAATGTTCTCGGTCTGCATCCAGTTATAGGAAGTGAACTAAACACGCTGCGTTAGAATTCTTTAAATGTGGAAAACGGCAAAATAAAGACAGAGCACACGCTGGACGTGATGTGAAGATTAATTTTTTTATAAAAATGCTGGATCACAAAATGCAGATGTTTAAAAAATAATAATTGTTTATTATTTAAATGATGTCAATATTTTGTATTAAAATAATATTAATTTATTTAATTGTTAATTAACAAATCAGTTACCTGGATTCTGAACAAATGAATTCTTCTTCTCTTTCAGCTTCTCTTCTTTTTTTTTTCGATTCACGTTCTCATTTTCTATTTCTTTTCCTTTTTATTCTGTTTATCTTTCTTTCTCCTTCTCCATTCCTCTTTTTCATTCTTAATTTCTTTCCTGTCTTTTCGCCTTACTTTTTTCTCTTTATGCATATTCCATATTCTCTCTCTCTCTCTTTCTCTCTCTCTCTCTCTCTCATTCAATTATTCATCACTTTCACAGTTTATTTAAATAAAATTAATGTAAAAATATATTTTTTCTTCATTTCTTTTTCCATTTTTTCTCTCACAGATTTCCTTTCTCCTTTCTCTCCTTCATTTTATTGCCCTGATCATTCATTCTCCTCTCTGCGTTTCATTTTTTCCTGTCTTTCACAGCTTTTCTTGTTCTTTTCGATCTTTATCTATCATTCTTTCTCCATTACATTTCTTTTTCACCTCCTCTCCTCTATCACTCTCAGCTCTCTGTATTCACTGTCTGAATATTTCACAGTGTATTTCCTTCAGGAAATAATAATAATTTTTAAAAAATCTACTCTTTCTTATCCTTTAAATTTGTGCAAATAGAAAACAAACTGAAATAATCATCCTTCACTCAGCACTCGTTCTCACAGGTGAGAAAGTGGGAAAGTGTCCCACACGCACACAGAAACCCAGAGTCAGCGCTTTGAGCCCACTTGAAATGCTGAAAGTGTGAAATGGAGTTTAACGCACAGGTCTGAGATCAGTTCTGCAGTCGGACGGCAAAGTTGCGTTTTCAGCAGAGAAACTTCTCTTATTCAGCATTCAGACTTCTGCTGTGACCTCGATTTATTCTCACACCATTTTTAGCAACACAGCGACACTCAGTTGGAGGAACACACCTGGCCGTGCTGGATTTATTCCTGAAAAAACTGAACATCTGTTTTCTTCTTTCTCATGTGGAGCAAGCGAGGGATGATGGAGCTAGAGAGAGAGAGAGAGAGAGAGAGAGAGAGAGGGAAAGGTCGTTTCCTGCTCAGCTTCTTCTCTCCTCCTCTCTACTGTGAACAACAGAGCAGAAAACAACTTTTCACAGTCGACTGACTCTTTGTGTCACGTCTCAGACACACACACATACACACACACACACACGGATCGTAGCAATCCCCTCACTTTCATTTCACCCACTGATTAGTTGTCATGGAAGTCAAGCCGCCTGTCTGTCTGCCTCTCACCGGCTTTTTCCTCGCCGTCAAACTCGCTCGTCTTTGCCAAGAAAAGAAAACAAATTCAGCGCGAGATTGACTGCTCTGAGCCTCCAGGCCGTTAATCCGCACTTGGACTGCGATCGGTTTTCTTTTGCACTACTGTAAATGTGTCGCCGTCGTTTCTGGCTTGTTTGTAGTGTAAAACATTTGTTAGCTGCGGACTTAAATTCCAGCGCTGGGCTTTGATCCCGGACGAGAACGTGTGCTGTTCAGTTTTCTTATCTTCCCTCGCTTCTCTCCAGTGTTTCCTCCTTCTGCCAGTCTGAACATGGCAAACTTTTATTTATTTATATCATCATTCTGTTTGAAAGTTGGAGCCCACTTCATCTCAGAAAAAAATACGAAGCAGAAGTTTGAAGTTTGTTGCAACTGCAGAACTCGAGAACTCAATTTATTTTATCAAAGAAAAAAAACACAGGTTTATATTTATTGGTTTGGACATCGCTGTTATTCAGACGAGACAGAACACAATCCGGAGCACAGCACAGAGAGGAGAGACCAGGGAGAGGATTAAAGGTTTAAAAGGAGTCAAGGAAATCGAGCTCACAACCTTCATCAGATAGTTACTCCAGGAGAACTTAACTTCCATCGTAACGTCGAATGAACAGAAATTTCCAAGTTTAAGGCCCACATCCACACCTATACTCACCGATACTCACTTAAACTCACCCATACTCACCTATACTCACCAATACTCACCTATACTCACTTATACTCACTTATACTCACCTATACTCACCTATACTCACTTATACTCACTTATACTCACCTACACCCACCTATACTCAACTATACTCACTGATACTAAATTAAACTCACCTATACTCACCTATACTCCCCTATACTCACAAATACTCACCTATACTCACTTATACTCACCTATACTCACTTATACTCACTTATACTCACCTATACTCACCTATACTCACTTATACTCACTTATACTCACCTATACTCACAAATACTCACCTATACTCACCTATACTCACCTATACTCACCTATACTCACCTATACACAGCGATACTCACCCATACTCACAAATACTCACCTATACTCAGCGATACTCACCCATACACAGCGATACTCAAGTACACTCACTTATACTCACCTATACTCATGGATACTCACCTACACTCACCGATACTCACCGATACTCACGCAAACTCACCCATACTCACCTATACTCACAAATACTCACCTATACTCACTTATACTCACTTATACTCACCTATACTCACCTATACTCACTTATACTCACTTATACTCACCTACACCCACCTATACTCAACTATACTCACTGATACTAAATTAAACTCACCTATACTCACCTATACTCCCCTATACTCACAAATACTCACCTATACTCACTTATACTCACTTATACTCACCTATACACAGCGATACTCACCCATACTCACAAATACTCACCTATACTCAGCGATACTCACCCATACACAGCGATACTCAAGTACACTCACTTATACTCACCTATACTCACTTATACTCATGGATACTCACCTATACTCACCTATACTCACCCATACTCACCTATACTCACCTATACTCACTTATACTCACTTATACTCACCTATACTCACCTATACTCACCTATACTCACCTATACTCACCTATACTCACCTATACTCACCTATACTCACTTATACTCACTTATACTCACCTATACTCACCTATAATCACTTATACTCACCTATACTCACCTATACTCAACAATACTGACTTATACTCACTTATACTCACTTATACTCACCTATACTCACCTATACTCACTATACTCACCTATACTCACTTATACTCACTTATACTCACCTATACTCACCTATACTCACCTATACTCACTTATACTCACCTATACTCACTTATACTCACCTATACTCACTTATACTCACTTATACTCACTTATACTCACCTATACTCACCTATACTCACTTATACTCACTTATACTCACCTACACCCACCTATACTCAACTATACTCACTGATACTAAATTAAACTCACCTATACTCACCTATACTCCCCTATACTCACAAATACTCACCTATACTCACTTATACTCACCTATACTCACCTATACACAGCGATACTCACCCATACTCACAAATACTCACCTATACTCAGCGATACTCACCCATACTCAGCGATACTCAAGTACACTCACTTATACTCACCTATACTCACTTATACTCATGGATACTCACCTATACTCACCTATACTCACCCATACTCACATATACTCACCAATACTCACTTATACTCACTTATACTCACCTATACTCACCTATACTCACCTATACTTACCTATACTCACCAATACTCACCAATACTCACTTATACTCACTTATACTCACTTATACTCACCTACACTCACCTATAATCACTTATACTTACCTATACTCACCTATACTCAACAATACTGACTTATACACACTTATATCGCCCTATAACCACCTATACTCACCTATACGCACTATACTCACCAATACTCACTTATACTCACTTATACTCACCTACACTCACCTACACTCACCTATAATCACTTATACTCACCTATACCACATATACTCACCTATACTCACTGATACTCACTGATACTCACTGATACTCACCCATACTAACCCTTACTCACTTATACTCACCTATAATCACTTATACTCACGTATACTCACATATACTTACTGATACTCACGTGTACTCACCCATGCTCCACGTTTACTCAAGTATACTCACCTATACTCACTTATACTCACCTACACTCACTTATACTCACCTACACTCACCTATACTCACCCATACTCACCTTTACTCACTTATACTCACCTATAATCACTTATACTCACCTTTACTTACTTATACTCAATTATACTCACTTATACTCACCTATACTCACATATACTCACTGATACTCACCTATAATCACCCATTCTCATTTATACTCACTTATACTCACCTACACTCACCGATACTCACCAAAAATTCACCTATACTCACTATACTCACACATACTCAGCGATACTCACCTACACTCACTTGTACTCACCTATACTCACCTACACTCCACATGCAACCTACACTCACCTACTGCACCCATACTCACCTTTACTCACTTATACTCACCTATACTCACCCATGCTCACCTTTACTCAAGTATACTCACCTATACTCACTTAAACTCACCTACACTCACATATACTCACTGATACTCACCTATACTCACCCATGCTCATTTATACTCCCCTATACTCACCTACACTCACCGTACTCACCGATATTCACCTATACTCACCTATACTCACACATACTGGCGATACTCACCTACACTCACCCATACTCACCTTTACTCACCTATACTCACTTATACTCGCTTATACTCACCAATACTCACCTATACTCACCAATACTCACCTATACTCACTTATACTCACCTATACTCACTTATACTCACCTATACTCACTGATACTCACCTATACTCACCCATACTCACCTTTACTCACCTATACTCACCTATACTCACTTATACTCACCTATACTCACCTATACTCACCTATACTCACCTATACTCACTTATACTCACCTATACTCACCTATACTCACTGATACTCACCTATACTCACCCATACTCACCTTTACTCACCTATACTCACCTGTACTCACCTATACTCGCCAATACTAACTTACAGTGGTGTGAAAAGTGTTTGCCCCCTTCCCTCATTTCCTGTTCCTTTGCATGTTTTGTCACACTTAAGTGTTTCGTAACATCAAACCAATTTAAACAATAGTCAAGGACAACACAAGTAAACACAAAATGCAATTTGTAAATGAAGGTGTTTATTATTAAAGGTGAAAAAAATCCAAACCATCATGGCCCTGTGTGTGAAAAAGTGATTGCCCCCTAAACCTAATAACTGGTTGGGCCACCCCTTAGCAGCAACAACTGCAACCAAGCGTTTGCGCGATAACGTGCAGTGAGGCGTTTTACAGCGTCCCAGAATTTTGGCCCACTCATCTTTGCAGAATGTCCTAATTCAAGTTACATTAGAGGTTTTCGAGCATGAACGGCCTTTTAAGGTCATACCACAACATCTCAATAAGATTCAGGTCAGGACTTTGGCTAGGCCACTCCCAAGAGTACTTCATTTTGTTTTCCTTCAGCCATTCGGTGGTGGACTTGCTGGTGTGTTTAGGATCATTGTCCTGCTGCAAGAAAATTCGTTTCAGCTTAGTACAGAACAGATGTTCGGACATTCTCCTTCAGGATCTCTTGGTAGACAGCAGAATTCATAGTTCCTTTTATCACAGCAAGTCTTCCAGGTCCGAAGCAGCAAAACAGCCCCAGACCATCACACTACCACCACCATATTTTACTGTTGGTATAATGTTCTTTTTATGAAATGCAGTGTTCCTTCTATGCCAGATGCCAGATATGCACACACACCTTCCAAAGAGTTCACTTTTGTCTCCTTCCGGTCCACAGAATGTTGTCCCCAAAGTGCTTGGGGATCATCAAGATGTGTTGGGGGGAAATTGAGACGAGCTTTGATGTTCTTTTGCTCAGCAGTGGTTTTCTCCTTGGAACTCTGCCATGCAGGCCATTTTGCCCAGTCTTTTCCTGATGTTGGAGGCATGAACGCTGACCTTAACAGAGCAAGTGAGGCCTGCAGTTCTTGGACATGTTGTTGTTGGGTCTGTTGTGACCTCTTGAATGAGGTCGCTTCGCTCTGCGGGGTAATTTTGGGCGGCGGGCCGGCCACTCGGGAAGGTTTACCACTGTTCCATGTCTTCGCGCATTTGTGGATAATGGCTCTCACTGTGGTTCGCGATTCCAAAACTTTGGGAAATGGCTTCATGACCCTTTCCAGACTGATAGATCTCAATTACTTTCTTTCTTAATTGTTCCTGAATTTCTTTGGGTCTTGGCATGATGTGTAGCTTTTAAGGATCTTCTGGTGGACCTTACTGTGCCAAGCAGCTCCTATTTAAGTGATGCCTTGATTGTGAACAGGTGTGGTCAATACCAGGCCTGGGTGTGGCTAGAGAAATGGACTCAGGTGTGGACAAGCACAGTTATAGTATGTTTTAACAAGGGGGCAATGCACACACACTTTTACACAGGGCCATGATGGTTTGTATTTTTTTCACCTTTAATAATAAACACCTCCATTTACAAATTGCATTTTGTGTTTACTTGTGTTGTCCTTGACTATTGTTTAAATTGGTTTGATGTTTCAACACGCAAAGTGTGACAAACATGCAAAGGAACAGGAAATGAGGAAGGGGCAAACACTTTTTCCACCACTGTATACTCACATATACTCACCTATACTCACTGATACTCACCTATATTCACCTATACTCACCTGTACTCACCTACACTCACCGATACTCACCGAAATTCACCTATACTCACTATACTCACACATACTCAGCGATACTCACCTACACTCACTTGTACTCACCCATACTCACCTACACTCACTTATACTCACCTACACTCACCTATACTCACCCATACTCACCTTTACTTACTTATACTCACCTATACTCACCCATGCTCACCTTTACTCAAGTATACTCACCTATACTCCATAAACTCACCTACACTCACATATACTCACTGATACTCACCTATACTCACCCATGCTCATTTATACTCCTTATACTCACCTACACTCACCACGTACTCACCGATATTCACCTATACTCACCTATACTCAAACATCTCAGCGTACTCACCTACACTCACCCATACTCAACTTTACTCACCTATACTCACTTATGTCCCACAAACATACTCCCAATACTCACCTATTCTCACCAATACTCACCTATACTCACTTATACTCACCTATACTCACTGATACTCACCTATACTCACCCATACTCACCTTTACTCACCTATACTCACCTGTACTCACTTATAACCACTTATACTCACCTATACTCACCTGTACTCACCTATACCGCCAATACTCACTTATACTCACTTTTACTCACCTATACTCACTGATACTCACCTATATTCACCTATACTCACCTGTACTCACCTATACTCACCAATACTCACTTATACTCACCTACACTCACCCATACTCACTTATACTCACCTATACTCACCTATACACACTTATACTCACTTATACTCACCTACACCCACCTATACTCACCTATACTCACCGATACTCACCCATACTCAGCGATATTCACCTATACTCACCTATACTCACCCATACTCACATATACTCACCAAAACTCATATACTCACTATACTCCTATACTCACCTATACTCACCTATACTCACCTATACTTACCTATACTCGCCTATACTCACCAATACTCACATATACTCACTTATACTCCACATATATCTCTTATACTCACCTATAATCACTTATACTCACCTACACTCACCTACGCTCACTTATAATCTCTTATACTCACCTATACTCACCTATACCTTACCTATACTCACTTATACTCACCAATACTCACTTATACTCACTTATACTCACCAATACTCACCTATGCTCACTATACTCACATATACTTACTGATACTCACCTATACTCACCCGTATACGTTTACTACGTATACTGCTACCTATACTCACTTATACTCACCTACACTCACTTATACTCACCTACACTCACCTATACTCACCCATACTCACTTTACTCACTTATACTACCTATAATCACTTATACTCACCTTTACATTTATACTCAATTATACTCACTTATACTCACCTATACTCACATATACTTACTGATACTCACCTATACTCACCCATGCTCACCTTTACTCATATATACTCACCTATACTCAGCAAACTCACCTACACTCACATATACTCACTGATACTCACCTATACTCACCCATGCTCATTTATACTCACTTCTACTTACCTACACTCACCGATACTCACCGATATTCACCTATACTCACCTATACTCACACATACTCCAGCGGAAACGCACCTACACTCACTTGTACTCACATATACTCACCCATACTCAGTTATACTCACCTATACTCACCTATACTACATATACTCACCTGCACCCACCTATACTCACCTATACTCACCTATACTCACCTATACTCACCTACATACTCCGCTCACGGAAATTCACCTATACTCACCCATACTCACCTATACTCCCCTCTACTCATCAATACTCAATTATACTCACTTATACTCACCTATACTCACTGATAATCACCTATACTCACCCATACTCACCTTTACTCACCTATGCTCACTTATACTCACTTATACTCACATATACTCACATATACTCACTGATACTCACGTATACTCACTTATACTCACTTATACTCACATATACTCACTGATACTCCCCTATACGCACCCATACTCACTTATACTCACCTATACTCACTTATATTCACCTGTACTCACTTATACTCACCTATACTCACTGATACTCAACTTTACTCACCTATACTCACTTATACTCACTTATACACACATATACTCAATGATACTCATCTATACTCACCCATACTCACCTATACTCACCTATACTCACCTATACTCACCCATATTCACCTATACTCACCTGAACTCACTTACTCTCACCTATACTCATCTATACTCAACCATACTCACCTATACTCACCCATACTCACCTATACTCACATTTACTCACTTATACTCACTTATACTTACCCATAGTCACCGATTCTCACCTATACTCACCAGTACTCACTTGAACTTTAGCATACACACTTATACTCACCCGTAATCACGTCTACTCATATACTCACCTGTACTCACCTATACTCACCGATACTCACTTATACTCACGTATACTAATCTATACTCACTTATACTGACCTGTACTCACCTATACTCATCTATACTTACTTACACTGAACAATAACTCAGCTATACTCACCTATACTCACTGATACTCAACTTTACTCACCTATACTCACCTATACTCACTTATACTCACCTATATTCACCTATACTCACCTGAACTCACTTACTCACCCTGACACATCTATACTCAACCATACTCACCTATACTCACCCATACTCACCTATACTCACATTTACTCACTTATACTCACTTATACTTACCCATAGTCACCGATTCTCACCTATACTCACCAGTACTCACTTGTACTCAACCATACACACTTATACTCACCCGTAATCACGTCTACTCACTTATACTCACCTGTACTCACCTATACTCACCGATACTCACTTATACTCACGTATACTAATCTATACTCACTTATACTGACCTATACTCACCTATACTCACCTATACTTACCTATACTCACCTATACTCACCAATACTCACTTATACTCACTTATACTCACTTATACTCCCCTATACTCACCTATGTTCACCATACTCAACAAAAACTCACTTATAATCACTTATACTCACCTACACTCACTTATACTCACCTACACTCACCTATTCTCACCCATACTCACCTTTACTCACTTATACTCACCTACACTCACCTATACTCACCCATACTCACCTTTACTCACTTATACTCACCTACACTCACCTACACTCACCTATAATCACTTATACTCACCTATACTCACTTATACTCACCTATACTCACTGACACTCACTGATACTCACCGGATACTCACCCATACTCACTTTCACCTATACTTACCTATAATCACTTATACTCACCCATGCTCACGTTTACTCAAGTATACTCACCTATACTCACTTATACTCACCTACACTCACTTATACTCACCTACACTCACCTATACTCACCCATACTCACCTTTACTCATTATACTCACCTATAATCACTTATACTACCTGTCCTTACTTATACTCATTTATACTCACTGATACTCACCTATACTCACCCATGATCATTTATACTCACTTATACTCACCTACACTCACCGATACTCACCGAATTCACCTATACTCACCTATGCTCACACATACTCAGCGATACTCACCTACACTCACTTGTACCACCTATACTCACCTACACTCACTATATATTACACTCACCTATACTCACCCATACTCACCTTTACTCACTTATACTCACCTATACTCACCCATGCTCATTTATACTCACTTATACTCACCTACACTCACTGATACTCACCGGTATTCACCTATACTCACCTATATTCACCTATACTCACCTATACTCACACATACTCAGCGATATACTCACCTACACTCACCCATACTACGCACCTTCGCCTACTCACTATGCTTAGCTTACGTATACTCACCAATACTCACCTATTCTCACCAATACTCACCTATACTCACTTATACTCACCTATACTCATATACTCACCTATACTCACTGATACTCACCTATACTCACCCATACTCACGCCTACTCACCTATATCACCTATACTCACCTATATACACTTATACTCACCTATACTCACATAATACTCACCTATACTCACTTATACTCATATACTCACTTATACTCACCTATACTCACTGATACTCACCTATACTCACCTATACTCACTATATACTCACTATACTCACCAATACTCACCTATACTCATACGTCACCTATACTCACCTATACTCACCTCTACTCACCTGTACTCACTTATACTAACTTATACTCACCTACACCCACCTATACTCACCTATACTCAACGTGCTCACCCATACTCACCTATACTTATCTAAACTCGCCTATACTACCAATACTCACTTATACTCACTATACTCAACTATACTAACCTATAATCACTTATACTCACCTGCACTCACCTACACTCACCTATAATCACTTATACTCACCTATACTCACCTATACTTACCTATACTCACCTAACTGTACCACCGATACTCACTTATACTCACTTATACTCACCTATATGCTCACTATACTCACCAATAACTCACTTATACTCACCAATACTATATACCTCATATACTCACCAATACTCACTTAATATACTCATTTATGCTCACTATACGCCCACCTACTCACGTTATAATCGCTTATACTCACCTATACTCACTTATACTCACTTATACTCACCTACGCCACCTACACTCACCTATAATCACTTATACTCACCTATACTCACTTATACTCACCTATACTCACTGACACCCACTGATACTCACTGATACTCACCCATACTCAACGCTACCCCACTTATACTTACCTATAATCACATAGCTCACCTATACTCACATATACTTACTGATACTCACCTATACTCACTTATACTCACTTATACTCACCTATATTCACCTATACTCACCTGAACTCACTTACTCTCACCTATACTCATCTATACTCAACCATACTCACCTATACTCACCCATACTCACCTATACTCACATTTACTCACTTATACTCACTTATACTTACCCATAGTTACAGATTCTCACCTATACTCACCAGTAATCACTTGTACTCAACCATACACCTTATACTCACCCGTAATACGTCTACTCACTTATACTCACCTATACTCACCTATACTCACCCATACTCACTTATACTCACTTATACTCACATATACTCACATATACTCACTAATACTCACCCATACTCACTTATACTCACCTATACTCACTTAAACTGACCTATACTCACCTATACTCACCTATACTCACTTATACTCACCTATACTCACTCATACTCACCTATACTCACTGATACTCACCTATACTCACTCATACTCACCTTACTCACCTATACTCACTTATGCTTATACTCACCAATACTCACCTATACTCACCAATACTCCCTATACTACTTATACTCACCTATACTCACTTATACTCACCTATACTCACTGATACTCACCTATACTCACCCATACTCACCTATACTCACCCATACTCACTTATACTCACTTATACTCACCTATACTCACCTATACTCACCTATACTCACCTATACTCACTTATACTCACTTATACTCACCTATACTCACCTATACTCACCTATACTCACCTATACTCACTTATACTCACCTATACTCACCTATACTCACTTATACTCACATATACTCACCTATACTCACTGATACTCACGTATACTCACTTATACTCACATATACTCACTGATACTCCCCTATACTCACCCATACTCACTTATACTCACCTATACTCACTTATATTCACCTGTACTCACTTATACTCACCTATACTCACTTATACTCACCTATACTCACTGATACTCAACTTTACTCACCTATACTCACTTATACTCACTTATACACACATATACTCAATGATACTCATCTATACTCACCCATACTCACCTATACTCACCTATACTCATCTATACTCAACCATACTCACCTATACTCACCCATACTCACCTATACTCACATTTACTCACTTATACTCACTTATACTTACCCATAGTCACCGATTCTCACCTATACTCACCAGTACTCACTTGTACTAACCATACACACTTATACTCACCCGTAATCACGTCTACTCACTTATACTCACCTGTACTCACCTATACTCACCGATACTCACTTATACTCACGTATACTAATCTATACTCACTTATACTGACCTGTACTCACCTATACTCATCTATACTTACTTATACTGACCTATACTCAGCTATACTCACCTATACTCACTGATACTCAACTTTACTCACCTATACTCACTTATACTCACTTATACTCACCTATATTCACCTATACTCACCTGAACTCACTTACTCTCACCTATACTCATCTATACTCAACCATACTCACCTATACTCACCCATACTCACCTATACTCACATTTACTCACTTATACTCACTTATACTTACCCATAGTCACCGATTCTCACCTATACTCACCAGTACTCACTTGTACTCAACCATACACACTTATACTCACCCGTAATCACGTCTACTCACTTATACTCACCTGTACTCACCTATACTCACCGATACTCACTTATACTCACGTATACTAATCTATACTCACTTATACTGACCTATACTCACCTATACTCACCTATACTTACCTATACTCACCTATACTCACCAATACTCACTTATACTCACTTATACTCACTTATACTCCCCTATACTCACCTATGCTCACTATACTCACCAAAACTCACTTATACTCACTTATACTCACCTACACTCTTATACTCACCTACACTCACCTATACTCATACCACCTTTACTCACTTATACTCACCTAACACTCACCTATACTCACCCATACTCACCTTTACTACTCATTATACTCACCTACACTCACCTATACTCACCCATACTCACCTTTACTCACTTATACTCACCTATACTCACCTATACTCACCCATACTCACCTATACTCACTTATACTCACCTATACTCACTGACACTCACTGATACTCACTGATACTCACCCATACTCACCTTTACTCACTTATACTTACCTATAATCACTTATACTCACCTATACTCACATATACTTACTGATACTCACCTATACTCACCCATGCTCACGTTTACTCACGTATACTCACCTATACTCACTTATACTCACCTACACTCACTTATACTCACCTACACTCACCTATACTCACCCATACTCACCTTTACTCACTTATACTCACCTATAATCACTTATACTCACCTTTACTTACTTATACTCAATTATACTCACTTATACTCACCTATACTCACATATAATTACTGATACTCACCTATACTCACCCATGCTCATTTATACTCACTTCTACTCACCTACACTCACCGATACTCACCGATATTCGCCTATACTCACCTATACTCACACATACTCAGCGATACTCACCTACACTCACTTGTACCTCACCTATACTCACCTACACCACTATACTCATCTATACTCACCTATACTCGCCTTATACTCAATTATACTCACCTATACTCACCGATACTAACTTAAACTCATCTATACTCACTGATACTAACTTGTACTCATCTATACTCACCTATACTCACACTCATCTATACTCACCTATACTCACATATTTACCCATACTCACCTATGCTCACCTATACTCACCCATACTCACTTATACTCACTTATACTCACATATACTCACATATACTCACCCATACTCACTTATACGCACTTATACTCACATATACTCACTAATACTCACCCATACTCACTTATACTCACCTATACTCACTTAAACTGACCTATACTCACCTATACTCACCTATACTCACATATACTCACCTATGCTCACCTATACTCACCCATACTCACTTACACTCACTTATACTCACATATACTCACATATACTCACTAATACTCACCCATACTCACTTAAACTCAGCTTTACTCACTTAAACTGACCTATACTCACCTATACTCACCTATACTCACTTATACTCACCTATACTCACTGATACTCAACTTTACTCACCCATACTCACCTATACTCACTGATACTCACCTAAACTCACCCATACTCACCTTTACTCACCTATACTCACTTATACTCGCTTATACTCACCAATACTCACCTATTCTCACCAATACTCACCTATACTCACTTATACTCACCTATACTCACTTATACTCACCTATACTCACCCATACTCACCTTTACTCACCTATACTCACCTATACTCACCCATATTCACCTATACTCACCTGAACTCACTTACTCTCACCTATACTCATCTATACTCAACCATACTCACCTATACTCACCCATACTCACCTATACTCACATTTACTCACTTATACTCACTTATACTCACTTATACTTACCCATAGTCACCGATTCTCACCTATACTCACCAGTACTCACTTGTACTCAACCATACACACTTATACTCACCCGTAATCACGTCTACTCACTTATACTCACCTGCACTCACCTATACTTATACTCACGTATACTAATTTATACTCACTTATACTGACCTGTCCTCACGTATACTCACCTATACTCACTGATACTCAACTTTACTCACCTATACTCACTTATACTCACTTATACTCACCTATATTCACATATACTCACTTATACTCACCTATACTCACCTATTCTCACCTATACTCATCTATACTCAACCATACTCACCTATACTCACCTA
Organism: Ameiurus melas; assembly: GCA_012411365.1. Taxonomy (NCBI): domain Eukaryota; kingdom Metazoa; phylum Chordata; class Actinopteri; order Siluriformes; family Ictaluridae; genus Ameiurus; species Ameiurus melas. The sequence continues at coordinate 29,864,048 of CM022752.1, forward strand.
TACTCAGCGATACTCACATATACTCACTGATACTCCTATACTCACTGATACTCACCTATACTCACCGATACTCACCTTTACTCACCTGTACTCACCTATACTCACCTATACTCACCTATACTCACCTATACTCACATATACTCACTGATATTCACCTATACTCACCCATACTCACCTATACTCATTAATACTCACTTATACTCAGCTATACTTACCGATACTAAATTAAACTCATATATACTCACTGATACTAACTTATACTCATCTATACTCACCTATACTCACACTCATCTATACTCACCTATACTCACATATTTACCCATACTCACCCATACTCACTTATACTCAGTTATACTCACCCATACTCACCCATACTCACCAATACTCACCTACACTCATGTATTCTCACCTATACTCACCTATACTCACTTATACTCGCCTGTACTCACCTATACTCACCTATACTCACCCATACGCACTTATACTCACTTATTCTCACCCATACTCACCTATACTCACCGAGACTCTCTTATACTCATGTACACTCATCTATACTCACTTATACTAACCTATACTCACTTATTCTCACCTATACTCATCTATACTCAACCATACTCACCTATACTCACCTATGCTCACCTATACTCACCGATACTCACCTATACTCACTTATACTCAATTATACTTACCCCTACTCACCGATTCTCACCTATACTCACCTATACTCACTTATTTCAACCATACACACTTATACTCACCCATACTCACGTATACTCACTTATACTCACCTGAACTCACCTATACTCACAGATACACACCTACACTCACTTATACTCACCTATACTCACCTATACTCACCGATACTCACCTATACTCACCGATACTCACTTATACTCAACTATACTCACTGATACTAAATTAAACTCATCTATACTCACTGATACTAACTTATACTCATCTATACTCACCTATACTCACATATTTACCCATACTCACCTATGCTCACCTATACTCACCCATACTCACTTATACTCACTTATACTCACCCATACTCACCCATACTCACCTATACTCACGTATTCTCACCTATACTCACCTATACTCACTTATACTCGCCTGTACTCACTTATACTCACCTATACTCACCCATACGCACTTATACTCACTTATTCTCACCCATACTCACCCATACTCACCTATACTCACCGAGACTCTCTTATACTCATTTACACTCATCTATACTCACTTATACTCACCTATACTCACTTATTCTCACCTATACTCATCTATACTCAAACCTACTCACCTATACTCACCTGTGCTCAACGATACTCAGGCACACTCACCTATACTCACCTCTACTAACCTATACTCACCTATACTCACCGATACTTACCTATACTCAGTTATACTAACCTATACTCACTTATACTCAATTATACTTACCCCTACTCACCGATTCTCACCTATACTCACCAGTACTCACTTATTTCAACCATACACACTTATACTCAACCATACTCACGTATACTCACTTATACTCACCTGAGCTCACCTATGCTCACCGATACACACCTACACTCACTTTTACTCACCTATACTCACGTATACTCACCTATACTCACCTATACTCACCGATACACACCTACACTCACTTATACTCACCTATACTCACGTATACTCACCTATACTCACCTATACTCACCGATACTCACTTATACTCATGTATACTAATCTATACTCACTTATACTCACCTATACTCACTTATTCTCACGTATACTCATCTATACTCACCGATACTCACCTACACTCACCTTTACTCACCTATGCTCACCTATACTCACCGATACTCAATTATACTCACCTATACTCACTTTTACTCACCGATACTCACATATACTCACCCATACTCACCTATACTCACATTTACTCACCTATACTCACCTATACTCACATTTACTCACCTATACTCATCTATACTCACATACACTCACCATTACTCACCTATCCTCACCTGTACTGACATGTTCTCACCTACACTCACATATACTCAGCTTTACTCACCTATACTTACCTATAGTCATCTATTCTGTCCTATACTCACTTATACTCACATATATTCACAAATAGTCACATTTACTCACCTACACTCACATATACTCACATATACCCATTGGTAATCACCTATACTCATATATACTCACCAATACTCACATATACTCACATCTACCCATCTGTACTCACATATACTGATCTGTACTCACCTAAACTCACATATTCTCACCAATACTCATCTATGCTCACATATACTCACGTATACTCATCCACACTCACTTTTATTCATTTCCACTCACATATACTCACCTATGCTCACCTATACTCACCTATACTCATCTACACTCCCCTATACCTGCCTACACTCACGTATACTCACCTATACTCACATACACTCACCTATACTCACATATACTCACCTACTGTATACTCACTTATACTCATCTATACTCGCTTATACTCATCTACACTTACTTGTACTCATCTACACTCACCTGCACTCACTTGTACTCATCTATACTCACTTATACTCACCTATACTCACTTATACTCACCTATACTCACTTATACTCACCTATACTCACTTATACTCACCTATACTCACCTATACTCACCTATACTCACTTATACTCACCTAAACTCACCTATACTCACCTTTACTCACCTATACTCACTTATACTCACCAATACTCACCTATACTCACCAATACTCACCTATACTCACTTATACTCACCTATACTCACTTATACTCACCTATACTCACTGATACTCACCTATACTCACCCATACTCACCTTTACTCACCTATACTCACCTATACTCACTTATACTCACTTATACTCACCTATACTCACCTGTACTCACCTATACTCACCAATACTCACTTATACTCACTTATACTCACCTATACTCACTGATACTCACCTATACTCACCCATACTCACCTTTACTCACCTATGCTCACTTATACTCACTTATACTCACATATACTCACTGATACTCACGTATACTCACTTATACTCACATATACTCACTGATACTCCCCTATACTCACCCATACTCACTTATACTCACCTATACTCACTTATACTCACCTATACTCACTTATATTCACCTATACTCACTTATACTCACCTATACTCACTTATACTCACCTATACTCACTGATACTCAACTTTACTCACCTATTCTCACTTATACTCACTTACTGTATACTCACATATACTCAATGATACTCACCTATACTCACCCATACTCACCTTTACTCACCTTTACTCACCTATACTCACCTATACTCATCTACACTCCCCTATACCTGCCTACACTCACTTATACTCACCTATACTCACATACACTCACATATACTAAAATATTCACACACTATATATTTCCCTTTTTTTTTTTTTTTTTACCTTATATTCATTTACACCTTTTTTTTCTTCTTTTAAACTCAACTAAACTCACTTTTTTTCTTTTTAATTTAAATAAAAACATTTTTTTTCTCTTTTTTAATCCTATTTTTACTTATATTTTTTATATTTTTTTTTTTTTTAACTTTTTTTTTCTTTTATACTCACCTATATTCTTTTATATTCTACTTTATACTTTTATACTCCTATATATTATTTTTTATTAATATTTTTTTTTTTTTACTATTATTAATCAATAATTATTTTTTATTTTAATTTATTTAAAAAAACTTAATTTTTTTTTACACATAAAAAAACTTTATTCTAACTCTTTTTTTTTTATTTTTTTTTTTTTTTATTTTTTAATATTTATTATTTTTTTTTAAACAAAAACAAAAAAACCTAACCCAAACTAACAATCACTCATATATACACACAAATACTCACTAATACACATTTATTTTATTTATATTACTTATATATATACTAAACTAAATTAACAAACTAAACTAAAATAAATTATTATAATTAAAACTCACCCATACTCAGTTATACTCACCTATGCTCAACGACACTCACTTGTACTCACCTATACTCACCCATACTCACCTATACTCACATATACTCACTGATACTCACCAATACTCACTTACACTCACTTATACTCACTTATACTCACCTATACTCACTTATACTCACTTATACTCACCTATACTCATTTATACTCATTTATACTCACTTATACTCACCTATACTCACATATACTCACTGATACTCACCTATACTCACTTATACTCATCTATACTCACCTATACTCGCCTATACTCACCTATACTCACTTATACTCACTTATACTCACCTATACTCACATATAATCACTGATACTCACCTATACTCACTTATACTCATCTATACTCACCTATACTCACCTATACTCACCTATACTCACTTATACTCACCTATACTCACATATTATCACTGATACTCACCTATACTCACTTATACTCACCTATACTCACCTATACTCACCTATACTCACTTATACTCACTTATACTCACCTATACTCACATATACTCACTGATACTCACCTATACTCACTTATACTCACCTATACTCACTTATACTCACCTATACTACTACTAACCACTTATACTCACTTATACTCACTTATACTCACATATAATCACTGATACTCACCTATACTCACTTATACTCATCTATACTCACCTATACTCACCTATACTCACCTATACTCACTTATACTCACCTATACTCACATATTATCACTTATACTCACCTATACTCACTTATACTCACCTATACTCACTTATACTCACTTATACTCACCTATACTCACATATACTCACTGATACTCACCAATACTTACTTATACTCACTTATACTCACTTATACTCACCTATACTCACCTATACTCATCTATACTCCCTTATACTCATCTATACTCACCGATACTCATCTATTCTCACATCTACTCACCTATACTCACCTATGCTCTCATATACTCACCTATACTCACATATACTCACATATTCTCACCTATACTCACAAAACTCACAAATACTCATATTTCCACAACTTAGGTCACTTTACAGTTACAGTTATATTTTTATAGCGCTTTTTTTGAGACTCAGTGTGCTTTACATGGTAGTGGGGTGGGGTGGGGTTGGTCTCCCCAAGAGATAGTGATGTAGCCAGTTCTGTGATTTAGATTATTAGGGGGGAAAGAGAAGGGTTAATGGGGTAATTTGGGAAGGATCATGGAGTTATGTCACTTAGATAGGTCACTTAGATACTGTGGCATGAGAATATTCAGTGCTTTATAGGTCAGTGTTTTATAATCAGTGCGAGATTTCACTGGGAGCCAATGCAGTGTGGATAAGATCGGGGTGATGTGGTCATATCTTCTGGTTCTAGTTAGGACTCTAGCAGCTGCATTCTGGACTAACTGGAGATTGTTTATATTCCTACTGGAACATCCAGACAGTAAGGCATTACAGTAATCTAATCTAGAGGTGATGAATGCATGATCTAATATTTCTGCATCTCGTAGTGACAATATATTTCTTATCTTAGAAATATTTCTGAGATGAAAGAAGACTATCCTAGTAATATTATCTAGATTAGCATCAAATGAAAGACTGGAGTCAATAATCACTCCAAGGTCTTTAACTGCTGTACATGTTGAAACAGAAAGTCCATCCAGAGTTACTGTGAGATCAGAAAGATTATTTCTAGCAAAACGTGGTCCTAATAAAAGTATTTCTGTCTTGTCAGAATTAAGTAAAAGGAAGTTATAAAGCATCCAATGTCTAATGTCCTTTACACAATCCTCAACTTTACTAAGCTGATGTCTGTCCGATGGCTTCACTGAAACATACAGCTGTGTATCATCAGCATAACAGTGGATGTTAATTCCTTGTTTATGAATAATTTGACCTTGAGGTAGCATATATAAAGTAAAAAGCAGTGGGCCTAAAACAGAACCTTGTGGGACACCAAACATTACCTCCGTATGCATAGAGAAGTCTCCATATATATATATGAACTGATAACGATCAGTCAATTAAGACCTGAGCCGGGAGAGGACTGTTCCCTTAATGCCAACAACATTTTCTAATCTATCAAGGAGAGCTGCAAGGAGATATGGCTCGGGCAAATTTTTATTTCCCCCGTATTGTTCCTTAAAATTTCATCTATACTCATATTTTCACCCTCTGTTTTCCGAAATAACTCCATCCACTCCAACAGTGTTTTCAAAAATATCTCTGTCCACACAAAACCGCAAAAATGATTTGAAAACACTCACATGAGCATGTCAGAGCAGCCATAACACCACTTTAATGTGGATGGACCACAAAACAGAAAAAAAAATGAAAAAACAAACAAACAGACAAACACATTACAAAACAGAGAGAAAATGATAAAAAACACATTTGTGTTTGTGTGGGCGGGGCCTGTGTTTATGAGCATTCAAGAAACTGTATTTTGTTTATTTTTTATCTCACTTTGAAAAGAAACAAAAAAATGCAAAACATAAGCTGCTGTAGACTCTAATGCACACTCAATTTTCTTTGTTTTATAAGCTTATATTTCTAAATCATTATTGTCATGTTCTTTATAATGATTAAATCTTTAATAATGCCTCATAAAGCTCTAACAGTGTAGTGTAAGCAGACAGGACCCTTTAGGGGCTTCCTGAGATATACACTGGACATTTGAACAGAATTTCCATATTTCTACCTTTTATGTTTCCATGGATACTGTTACTGTCCTATAGCACCCTTTCTGATAGGCTAATACACCTGTACATCTGAGTTATCAGTACCCACATGTATGCATTATGAGGTATTGGCCCTGCTGCTTTCAGCCAATCGGAGCTCAGTGTAGGGTGTGTTTCCTGTTCCTGCCCAAAATTTTGGGAAAAAAGACAAAAAAGCAACAAAAATTCCTTCGAAGCTGCTTTTTTGCAGACATTTGAGAGTAAACACAAGTCAAACGTTCTCTTTTCTCCACTGTGACAACTCCATAATGTCTCACTTCTCTGTCTCTGTGTGTCTTTCTGTTTGTCTGTCTCTCTCTCTGTCTGTCTCTCTCTTACTGTAAAAACGACTGTCTCGCTCTTAACATTTAGCTCGCTTCAGTGCTTCTTGCTCCTGTCGACAGAGCTGTCAAACCTGTAATAAAGTGTGTGTATGTGTGTGTGCCTATGTGTGTGTGCCTATGTGTGTGTGCTTGTGCCGTGTTCTCGCAGCTCGTCTGTCATGTCCTTGTTGTAGGCGTCATGATGTGTGAGCTGAGTTGAGCTTTATTTCAGATGAAGTGCGTCGTTCAGTCGTTTATTTGTGTGTCAGAGGAACAGAGTTCAACACACACACACACACACAATTCTTGACAAGTCTTCTTGTCACATTTTTGAAAATGTCTCAATGTTTCAGCAGGAAAAGGACAGCTGTGCTTTGGGTGGGACTGATAGGCGTGTCCGATGGGTGTGTAGCGTGAGTGGGCGTGGCTAAATGAGACAGATCTGTCACTGAGTAAGACAGGGTGATATTAAACTCATATTTGGGCTGAAAGACACACCCAAATTCCCATGTATGGACTATAAAATGACTCAATCTTCAGGGCTCCCCGAGATCCACTTCCTCTCCTGTTACATACACTACTGCTATTTCATTTATAATTAAAGTGGGCAGGGTTAATCTGTGATTTAGTGTGATTAACTGCACCCAAACATATCACAAGGCTAATGTCTTTAGTCCCACCTACCAAACCTTAATTACAACTGATCAGTGTTCACTTTTAAACTAAAAACCTTATTAACTCTACCATATTTACTCTACTGTACCAACACGACACTGACTTCCTGTCTGAGTGAGCTAGCATACAAAATGCTATGTTAGTTAATCTAACAAATGGCAGAGGGGTCTACTGAGCGTAAAATTCAGGAAACCTTACAGTTACAGCGTTTACGTCTGACTGTTACAAAGCGCTGGTACTGGAGACTCCTTCCATACATGATGCATAAACTTACACATTTTTAAATCTTTAAATGTCTAGCATGTGATGTGAACAAGCCGTTACTATAGAAACGATAACGTATTAGTACGAGTACATTAATATAAACCTGCGCTACTGTCACAGCCATTGTTAGAGAGGATTAATCATTTATAAACAGCTGCAGTACAGCGTTAATGATGCAGGATGTGGATATTATCATGCACTTTCTTCTCACGCTGCACCGTCATGTTGATATTTTTTTCTTCTGATTAGTTGAAAAGCAGGTCTTGTCCTCATCATATGTTGAATCAACCCTCGGCTCAGTCCAGCCGACAAAATCTGATTAGTGCGGTTGTCTTGTTAGAACAATGCGTGTGTGTTGTGCGAGCAGCAGAGTAGCGAGTGTGTAGGCGTTCACACACATGCCATCAGCAAAACTCATTTGCAAATGAGAAGTTCACTTTGTCTCGGCGTTGACCTCTGCGTCTCGAGAATAAAAAAACAAGTGTGATGTGTCACGATCACTCTGGATTATTTCCACGTCTGATTATGAGCTTCTTCTTGGACGAACATGTGAGCTGGTGCCACCTACAAGCAATTAACACCAAGTACAGTGTGTGTGTGTGTGTGAGTGTGTGTGTGTGTGTGTGTGTGTGTGTGTGGAGTCTCTCATAGCAGCAAGACAGCAAACATCGAGAAGCGAGAAAGACATGACAGAAAACATCTGGCAGCCCATAATCAGTTACGACCGAAAGATTTATTCGAGGTTCTAGCACAACTGTGTGATTAATCTGAAAAGAATTTCCTTACAACGCTGTGTGTGTGTGTGTGTGTGTGTGTGTGTCCCACACCTGCCCATCGACACAGACTGCTAGGTGTACCTGTAATATAATAATGATAACCGCTGCACTGCTATTATGCTATCAGCTACGCTACTCACACAGCTGATGTGTTAAATACAGTGTACAGGAATCAGACGTCGAGGAACACATCCATCCGTGCGCTCTGCAGATGTGAAGCGCTTCCCAAATATCAACCCACCAGTGAAAAAAAGTGTCGGAAAAGTCTGCCTGACTCCAAACGGAGGGATTCAATCAAAACACAACTGATGGTAGCATAGTGAGCTAGCTAAACATGAGATCAGTGAAGATCAGTGAAGAGGTTCTTCTGCTGCGGAGGATTTTGTTGCACCCGCGCCTTCAGAGGTTAGGGCGTATGTGCTTGGGGCGTGGTCAAGATGACCACGCCTCTCACACATCTCTCACACTTCTGAGTGAGAGATAAAATGATATAGCTGACAATTACTGATGGAGACGGGGAATGAAGGCGGAGTTCCATCAGTCTGACGGTTCCTGCAACTCATTAAGACACACCTCCAAAAATTCACCTAACCACCAACTCATACAAACTCCGCCCTCTTCAACAGGAATAAACTCCAAACATTTATTCTCAGGTGGAAAAGGGAATATACTGTGTATATATGTATATATACACACACACACACACACACACACACACACACAGCTGTTCATTTCAGTTTAACCGCTTTTATTCGTCCTGTGATGGAGATCTGTGTTCTCGTTTTAATTAAACTGATAAATAATAACACACTGTAAATAGCTGATTAGCTAGAACGCTAGTTTATATTTTACTCATAGCATTCTCCTTTTTTGCATCACAAAATTCTCTCTCTCTCTCTCTCTCTCTCTACTCTCTCTCTCTCTCCTCTGTCTCTTTCTCTCAGGCTGTATTTAGCGTTAATTGCCTGTCATTCTTTGGCCGATATACAGGATAATTTGACATAAAGGCAGTCAGAGTTAATAAAGCACAGAGAGCGTCTCGTTCTGTGCCAGCTGTCTCACACACACACACACACACACACACACACACACACGTCTCCTGTTCAGGAAGAGACATTTCTCTTTTTTAGCGTGTGAAGTAGTGTTGCTCTTATCGGATGTGAGATGAGAGGTTTGTCTTTTTGTGTCTGAAAGCTGCTCATTTTTAGAGAAAGTGAACAATACGCATGAATAATACGGCCTTTTCTAAATTTCTCTGCTTTCTCACAGAGGTGTTTTTAGAAAAAAAAACACATTAAGGGATGTGTACAACCAAAAGTTTATTATTTTAAAAATTATTTAAAAAGTTTTTTAAAAAAACTTTTTAACTTTTGCACATTCTGGAAAGACCGGCATTTCCAGAGGGATTTGCAGGGATGTTATTACCTCTGTACTGATTTACTGTTTAAATTCATGAAATTTCATCCAGTAACACGTTTATTCTCAGCATGACGATGTGTAGCAGGACGTGTAACCCCGACCCTGTGTTACACCGGCATTTCCCGCATACGTGTTCGACACGGAGCTGCGGTTTAAACAGAGATCTTCTCATTTCTACTCCCATGATGTATCGCTGAGAAACAACAAACCCACAGGAGCACTTACTGTATACGCATGGTTTCATCTTCTCCTGTCATTCAGCAGCTCTCACTAATGTGTACAGAGACCTTCAGAAGAAAATACAGCTTGGAAGGACGCGATCTTCACTCTGTAGGTATCTTCTAATTGGTTCCTCTAAATATAATAACATTTTATTGTATTTTCATCTTATATTGTAATATTTTTAATGAATTATTCTTTAATGCCTAACAATCACTATGTTTACATGCACATCATATTCAGTTAAAGGTGTATATTTGCGTTTCAGCCATATTCCCAATGCGATGTTTGTACGTGTGGGAATATTCCAGTTCATAAACACCTAGCCTACAGCTAAGCGTCTGTTAGCACCCACAATTCCTTGTGAACTGAGTCTTCGCATTTATCTCCTTTTAGTGTATTTTCTGGATAAGGAGTTCACATGGGTGTTAATCTGAATTTGGGGAATATTGTCTTAATGTGAATGGGAGTGCAGTGTATACAGGACTCCATACTCATTCAGATGAATATAGGACACTTGATGTGCATGTAAACAGTGCGTGTCAGTTTAGTCTGCAGTTTTGTAATTATTTGTCTTCTTTATATCATACATCTTTGTGCAGAATGTTAGATATTTATTTTGCAATTTAGAAATAAATTTTTCACTTCATACATAATGGCTGGATTAGAGACCGGTAAAGTGAAAATGAAAATATTTGTGAAAGATTAACTTAAAATGAACAACCTTCAGTCTGAAAAAGACCATGTCTCATCCCTGACCTCTCCATAATCACAGAAACGCTCAGCTCCACTAAAGAATGAGAGAGAGACAGAGAGACAGACAGAGAGAGAAATACACAGAGAGAGAGAGAGAGAGAGAGAGAGAGACACGCACAGAGGTACAGAGAGAGAGACACACACACACATAGACAGAGAAAGAGAGCGAGAGACAGACAGAGAGAGAGAGGCAGAGAGAGAAATACAGAGAGAGAGAGAGAGAGAGAGAGAGACACGCACAGAGGCACAGAGAGAGAGACACACACAGACAGAGAGAGAGAGGCAGAGAGACAGAGAGACAGACAGAGAGAGAAATACAGAGAGAGAGAGAGAGAGAGAGAGAGACCGCACAGAGGCACAGAGAGAGAGACACACACACACATAGACAGAGAAAGAGAGAGAGAGACACACACAGAGAGTCACCGTGAGAGAGATTAGATTTTTTAAAACAACTTTATTAACCATAACCTTTTGGTACAATTACATATATACCTTTTTGAAAAACATTTTCCATTTAAAAACAAAAGAGAGAAAAGAGGGAAAAGAAGAAGAAGAAGAGGGGAAGAAAGAAGAAAAAAGATAAAAGAACCCCGACAGCTCCCCCCTCAAAGAGGTTTTCCGCCGAAAAAAAAAAAATTAAACCTCACATTCCATAGACATTCTGCATACAAAAAATTTCCGCTCTTGCGACTGCTGCCCATTTCTTCAATCTGTAACGTCTCCTAGGTGACATTACTCCCATGGCGTGCTGTGCAGATTTAATGAAGGCCCTCCTGTACGGGAAGAATTTTGTCAGCAGAACATTTCGTTTTTCTTTAGTCAGGGTTAGAAATTGGTTAAATGTTCTGCGGTGTAAAGTTGTTCAGGTTGTTGTGGACGGTTCAAAACACATGGTTGTTCTGTGGTGACCTCCTCCTCCTCCTCCATGTTTGCAAGTGATTCTTCTCCTGAAGATCCTTCACTATACTCCAGCCCGAGTCTTCTGCAGATCCTTCACTGTGCTCTGAGCCAAGTCTTCTGACATCTCATCATTACACTGCGTTTGTTTACACAAGTCCCCCACCTTTTCCATCTTCTCCCTTATTATTTCTGGTATAGTATTTTTATTTTCAACGTTCTTCTCCTGTTGGTTCTTCTCCACCGGTACCTGCTTTGTAGGGCTTGAAATGAAATCACTTTGTGGTGTTGTTATCACTGCTGGTATGGGCACGGGTGTCAGTACTGTTGCTGGTATGGGCACGAGTGTCAGTATTGTTGCTGGTATGGGCACGAGTGTCGGTATTGTTGCTGGTATGGGCACGAGTGTCGGTATTGTTGCTGGTATGGGCACGAGTGTCGGTATTGTTGCTGGTATGGACGCAGTGTCAGTATTGTTGCTGGTATGGACGCGGGGTGGCGGTATTGTTGCTGGTATGGCACGCAGTGTCAGTATTGTTGCTGGTATGGGCACGAGTGTCGGTATTGTTGCTGGTATGGGCGCACCGGTGTTGGTGTTGCTGGTATGGGCACGCAGTGTCAGTATTGTTGCTGGTATGGGCACCGTGTCGGTATTGTTGCTGGTATGGGCACCGTGTCGGTATTGTTGCTGGTTTGGGCACGCAGTGTCAGTATTGTTGCTGGTATGGCACGCAGTGTCGGTATTGTTGCTGGTATGGGCACGGTGTCGGTATTGTTGCTGGTATGGGCACAAGTGTCAGTATTGTTGCTGGTATGACGCAGTGTCGGTATTGTTGCTGGTATGGTCACGGGTGTTGGTATTGTTGCTGGTATGGTCACGGGTGTCGGTATTGTTGCTGGTATGGTCACGGGTGTTGGTATTGTTGCTGGTATGGTCACGAGTGTCGGTATTGTTGCTGGTATGGGCACGAGTGTCGGTATTGTTGCTGGTATGGGCACGAGTGTCAGTATTGTTGCTGGTATGGTCACGAGTGTCGGTATTGTTGCTGGTATGGGCACGAGTGTCGGTATTGTTGCTGGTATGGGCACGAGTGTCGGTATTGTTGCTGGTATGGTCACGAGTGTTGGTATTGTTGCTGGTATGGTCACGGGTGTCGGTATTGTTGCTGGTATGGTCACGGGTGTTGGTATTGTTGCTGGTATGGTCACGAGTGTCGGTATTGTTGCTGGTATGGTCACGGGTGTTGGTATTGTTGCTGGTATGGTCACGAGTGTCGGTATTGTTGCTGGTATGGGCACGAGTGTCGGTATTGTTGCTGGTATGGTCACGAGTGTCGGTATTGTTGCTGGTATGGTCACGGGTGTTGGTATTGTTGCTGGTATGGGCACGAGTGTCGGTATTGTTGCTGGTATGGGCACGAGTGTCGGTTTATTGCTGCTGGTGTGCGGGTGTTGGTATTGTTGCTGGTATGGTCACGGGTGTCGGTATTGTTGCTGGTATGGTCACGGGTGTTGGTATTGTTGCTGGTATGGTCACGAGTGTCGGTATTGTTGCTGGTATGGTCACGAGTGTCGGTATTGTTGCTGGTATGGTCACGAGTGTCGGTATTGTTGCTGGTATGGTCACGGGTGTTGGTATTGTTGCTGGTATGGGCACGAGTGTCGGTATTGTTGCTGGTATGGTCACGGGTGTTGGTATTGTTGCTGGTATGGTCACGGGTGTCGGTATTGCTGCTGGTATGGGCACGAGTGTCAATGCTATCACTGGGTGTTGTGATTTTTCCAGTGGTGTGTTCCTCACGGACTTTTCTTGCTGTGACCTCGGGGTGTCATTACTCCCCTCTGCTCCAGGCTCCTGTTCTCCGGTGTTCCCCTGCTGGCTGTCTCTGCGCTGCTGCTGTTGCTGCTGCACCTTGGCCGTCTCTCCCCCAGAGCTCCCCGGTTGCGCCGCTCTGCATGGGCAGCTCAGCCGTTTGTGTCCTATCTCCCCACACCCAAAGCACATCAGGCGCTTGGTGGTGGCGAAGACGGTGTAGCTGCTGTTGCCATGTTTACACATAAAGTTTATATCCAGCATTTGTTCTTGGTCGTTAAGAAACATAAATACCTGTCTCCGGAAAGACAGGACGTGTTTCACCACAGAGTCTTTACAGCCGAGCCGGAGATCAGTCATGGGGCTGGCGAACTTGCCGAAGCGGGCCAGCTCCTTCATTATTGGTTCGTTTTTTACGAAGGAGGGCACATTAGAAATGACTACCCATTTCGCAGGAGCAGAAAGAGGGCTAATGTTTAGCATGTCACCTTTTAGCAGTATTCCACTTTTGCACAGCGTATTGCCGAATATTTCTTTTTTCAGGAAGATCATCACAGATTTGTTCATTTGGAAGGTGGAGAAGATGTTCTCACACCCGACCTGCTCTCCCACCACTAGCAGAATCTCCTCCACCTGTTCTCCATTCAACGGCACACACCTGACGCCATGGTGGAGAGACAGCATCTCCCCTCCGGCATCGGAGGCCATGGCGTCCTGCTCACCGTCTCCCACTCTCAAACTTTCACCATCCATTGATACTCACATAACTTAACATTCAATGCATTAAATGAAATAAAATAAAAGAAAAAACACAAACTCGTGAAAAAAACTTCGTCAGATCTACTACAAGTCCATTGTAGTCATACAGTCCCAATTCGCTGTGTAGCGTATCCATTCCAATAACACATCGATTCCTCTCTCGCGACTGCTGTCCATTTCCTCAATCTGTAGCGTCTCCTAGGTGACATTACGCCCATGATGTGTTGTACAGATTTAATGAAGGTCCTCCTGTCCGGGAATAATTTAGTCAACAAGATGTTTCATTTTCCTTTCATCAGTTCTAGAAACCGGTTAATCTGCTCTGCCGTGTAAACCTGTTCAGATTGTTCTGGACGGTTGAAAGTACATGGTTGTTTTGGGGTGGCCCTTTCCTCCTCCATGTCTGTGAGGGGTTCCTCTCCTGTAGTTCCTTCACTGCAATCCCGGCCCAAGTCCTCCAACATCTCAATATTACGCTGTGTTTGTTTAGACGATTCCCTCACCTTGTCCATCTTCTCCCTTTTTGTTCCCAGTTCAGTTTTGCAGTTTTCAATGTTCATGTCCTGTGGGTTCTTCTGTTTCTGGTGTGTGGGTTCACTGTCTTCGACGGTGATAGCGGTGTAGGGTTTGAAATGAAAGCTGTCCGCGGTATAGGTTTTATTGCT
>CM022752.1:29881859-29911859 GCA_012411365.1 Ameiurus melas
TCAGGTTAGTAAACGCTCATGCTGAGACTGACGAGACCGGAGAACAGGTAAGAGAAAGTGGTGAGGTTATGAAGGTTCTAGATCGGTGTGTGACAGGTGTAGCAGGTTAATACTTAGGTGAGTGTGAACATGTGGAGCTGAAGGACCTGCTGTTGATGGTATGCTGGCTGACAGTAATGATGTACTGACTGTTACAGACTGACACAAGAGTGATGGTTCGTGTGTGTGTGATGTTAGAAAGCAGAGACACAACAGTGTCATCAGTGCAGTGGTTTATTATCATCCAGGACAGATTTCCTTCTCCCAATCTCCTCTTCCTCAATCTCCTCCAGCTCCTTTTCCTCCTCCTCCTCCTTCTCCTACATCTCCTCCAGCTCTTTCTCCTCCTCCTCCTCTGCCTCCTTCTCCTCCATCCCATCTTCCTCTATCTGCTCCTCCTCCACCTCCTTCTCCTTCATCCCCTCCTCCTCCACCTCCTTCTCCTCCATCTTCTCCTCCACCACCGACTCTTTCTACTCCTCCTCCTCAATCTCCTCCTCTGCCTCCTTCTCCTCGTCCATCTCCTCCAACTCTTTCTCCTCGTCCATCTCCGCCTCTGACTCCTTCTCCTCCATCCCCTCTCCCTCCATCTCCTCCTTTTCCTCCACCTCCTTCTCCTCCATCTACTCCTCCTCCACGACCTTCTTCTCTTCATTCTCTTCCTTCATCTCCTCCTTGTCCTTTTCTTACTCCTCTACTCTTCCTCCTTCTCCTCCATCTCCTCCTCCAGCATGTCCTCCTCCTCCTCATCACCATTACAGTTGTTTTCCTTCATTATGTTCCACAGATCGAGTGTCAGAGTTCACCATCACTCCTTCCTCCTTTATTTCTCTCTGGAATCTCCTCGAGGTACAAATATCTTTTGCTTCCTCACTGCTCGTCTAACAGCTCGTCCAAATCCCAGCACTAATTAAGACTCTGAGCAGGGATGAGTGATCACGCAGGGTATTAACATTCACTGTTTGGAGAACTTTAGAACTTTAAAATAATGATATAGCTGCATTAGCTCTGTGTGTTGTGGGTCAGCACACAATTTAAATTAGTTTGTTATTTCAGCCAATGAGCAGCATGATCCTTATTTTGCTACTGTTTAATATATAATACTAAGACACACACACACACACACACACACACACACACACACACGTGTGTAATAAGACATGGAGCTACATAAACATCACACTGAGTGAGTGTGAGCCTGTAATACAGTTATCTTAGCTAATATTAATGTTAGTTTGTTAATGTTAGCTAAAATAACTAGTCTGTCTGTTTCTCTGTCTGTCTGTCTATCTATTTGTCAGTGTGTTTATGTATTTCTGTCAGTCTCTTTCTCTATCTCCCTGTCTATCTCTCTGCCTGCCAGTCTCTCTCTGTTTATCTGTCTGTCTCTATTTGTCTCTGGGCCTCTCTCTCTGTCTGAGTGTGAAACTTTATAAACTTTCTCTTGTTTGGTTTCAGTGGAACTTCAGGAGTTGGGGTTCTGCCTCATGGCCTCTTTTCTCTTCTCCTCACTTCCTGTCTGAGGTTGGAGGTGTTTTCAGCTTCGTCGAGTTCGATCTTGGCCTCCACCTTATCGTCCCAGGGCACATTTTCCCTGAGGAACATCCCTCAGAGCAGCTTGGCACGCTCTCCTGAGACAAGCAGAAGAAACAGAAGACCTGTGAGTGTTACTCTCATGCACTAATCAGTCTGAATACAGCATCCAACTCCAACCTGCTCCTCAGCTCACTGCGACCAAGGTACCATGCTTTAGAAATAAATCAGACATGGTGGGTTTTTATTTCTCCTTTAACTAACATCACAGTTCAATCTCATTCTTTTAAAATTATTTGAATTCTCTTACTATACTTTTTTACATTATATTTTTTATTTAAAATAAATAATTATAATTTTTGTTCACTTTTATTGTATCTTTTATTTCATCCTTGTGAATTCTATTACATCACTAGCATTCGGTTTAACACTCATTATTCAGCAGCAGAAAGAATAGCACCTGATCCAGCACATCCTGTTATTTTACATTTTGAGCACAATTTAATGGAGGTGATGAAATTATAGTGTGTGTGTGTGTGTGTGTGTGTGTGTGTGTGTGTGTGTGGGAGAGAGAGAGATAGAGAGAGGGATGTATTCTCATATTTATCAAACTTTTCATTCACTATGTTGATTTGGATAATTAATAAAATAAAGTCTGTGTGTGTGTGTGTGTGTGTGTGTTAATTCGATGCGCTCTGCTGTAATGAAAACGTGTCCATGGTGTGAAGGATAATCTGACCCAGCTCTCATCTGCTACGCTTACAGAGAAACTTTACCTTCATTCATCTTTTAATCCATAAAATATGCACTCGAGACTCTAGCGTAACCGAGAGAAACTCCGCCCCCATATTCGTAACTCTCACATAACCGGATAGCGATTTGCATCTCAGGTTATATTAGCCACCTTGAGCTAGATGATTATGATCATAGTCATAAAATCTTAGCTGCAGTTTTAGCTCAGAACTATAGACCAGGAGGAGGAAGAGAAATCAAGGGTTACTTCAGGTCACTGTTTCTGATCCAGACTAATTAATCATCAACAACTTAAACTGAAGTAATTACATCTACATTACATTAAATATACTGGCAGAAGTTTTAAATCTGTAATGTCGTGCCTCGGTTTCAGTAATGAGAAAATATAAGTAATCACTACAGTAGATGTTTGAACTTCTTTAAAATCACAGCAGTGAAGATGTAGTCGAAATCAAATGATTTAGTGATGCTACTTTATATTAATGTGGACATTACTTTAGCAAAACATCTTAGCAAACTCTTATGGGTTTTACCTCATCATAATAAGCCTCATAACATCCTCCTGATCCTTCTCTCTCTCTCTCTTTCTCTCTCTCTCTCAAACTTCAGCTCTGATAAGAAACAGAAGTAATAAAATGCATTTTCTCCTCCTATAATATGCGCTGTATTCAATCCCATGGTGCAATTCTACCAGTCTTGACTCAAAGCTACAGATTAAACCTGAATAAACACTCCTTTTCCCGACTCCACGCGGTCCTGAGACGCATTTTTACTTCCTCTCTTATCAGTTGACACCAGAAAAGGTTTTTGTTGATGTGTAGCGTGCTACTCCACAAAAGCTGAAATCATCGCTAACAAAGCCTCTATTTCAGAGAGACGGAAATGTAGAAAGTCCGGAATTCTTTTGTGTTAAAATTCCATCCTGCGTTCACAGAGCGATAAATCAGCCGGACATCGTTCAGAGGAAGTTTAACTTTGTGTAAATGAGATGTGACGTGACAAGGTTAGCATGAGCAACATGAGTTTTTTACTCTATTGATGAACAGTGCTTTTGATTTCAGAAATTTCATTCCTGCTCACAGCTCAGTAAGTCTAAGTCTCTCAGTAAGTCTCATTGAGTCTCTCAGACAGACTCTCAGTCTCTAAGTCTCTCGGTTAGTCTCTCAGTTCCTCAGTAAGTCTCATTGAGTCTCTCAGTAAGTCTTTCAGTGAGTCTCTCAGTCTCTCAGTAAGTCTCATTGAGTCTCTCAGTAAGTCTCTCAGTAAGTCTCTCAGTGAGTCTCTCAGTGAGTCTCTCAGTGAGTTTCTCAGTCTCTCAGTAAGTCTCATTGAGTCTCTCAGTATGTCTCAGTGAGTCTCATTGAGTCTCTCAGTAAGTCTCTAAGTCTCTCAGTCTCTCAGTAAGTCTCTAAGTAAGTCTCATTGAGTACCTCAGTCTCTCAGTAAGTCTCTCAGTAAGTCTCTCAGTAAGTCTCTCAGTGAATCTCTCACTAAGTCTCATTGAGTCTCTCAGTAAGTCTCTCAGTAAGTCTCTCAGTCTCTCAGTGAGTCTCTCAGTCTCTCAGTAAGACTCATTGAGTCTCTCAGTATGTCTCTCAGCAAGTCTCTCAGTGAGTCTCTAAGTCTGTCAGTGAGTCTCTAAGTCTCTCAGTAAGTCTCTCAGTCTCTCAGAGTGTCTCTAATTGTCTCAGTAAGTCTCTCTGTAAGTGTCTAAGTCTCTAAGTAGGTCTTTCAGTAAGTCTCTCAGTAAGTCTCATTGAGTCTCTCAGTAAGTCTCATCGAGTCTCTCAGTAAGTCTCTCAGTGAGTCTCTCAGTCTCTCAGTGAGTCTCTAAGTATCTCAGTAAGTCTCAAAGTCTCTCAGAGTGTCTCTAATTGTCTCAGAAAGTCTCTCTGTAAGTGTCTAAGTCTCTAAGTAGGTCTCTCAGTAAGTATCTCAGTGAGTCTCTCAGTAAATCTCTCAGTGAGTCTTTCAGTAAGTTTGTCAGTGAGTCTCTCAGTAGGTCTCTCAGTAAGTCTCTCAGTAAGTGTCTCAGTAAGTCTCTCAGTGACTCTCTCAGTAAGTCTTTCAGTAAGTCTCTAAGTCTCTCAGTGAGTCTCTAAGTAAGTCTTTCAGTAAGTCTCTAAGTCTCTCAGTAAGTGTCTCAATAAGTGTCTCAGTAAGTCTCTCAGTAAGTGTCTCAGTAAGTCTCTCAGTGACTCTCTCAGTAAGTCTTTCAGTAAGTCTCTAAGTCTCTCAGTGAGTCTCTAAGTGTCTAAGTCTCTCAGTAAGTGTCTCAATAAGTGTCTCAGTAAGTCTCTCAGTAAGTCTCTCATTAAGTCTCAGTAAGTCTCTCAGTAAGTTTCTCAGTCTCTCAGTGAGTCTCTCTCTGCCATGAGCTTTGTTTAGTAAACACACAACAACTTTAGTGACTTCCCCCAACCCTAATTAAGATAATTAGTTTCCATTTTCTTTTTTTAAGCATCATTTTAAGTGATATTTATTCTTTAGCCCCAGCTGCATCATGCTGTGAGTCTCACACATGTTCGGAGAATGCGGCTGTTCTCGGTGTTGATTTTCTAATCACACTGCACTCAGATGATCAGGCCTCAAATGGGACGTTACATTTCCGTGACTGACAGTGTGCTCTAATCGGCCGCCTTGTTTTAATGCCTAAGGAGAACTTACACCATTTTTCTTCTCCAATTCGTCTTCCTCACTGTTTATTCCTCCGTGTTAACATGTCAAAAACAAGCTGCGCTCTGATCTTTTTTCCCCCAGTCCCATTCTGCAAGTGTGAAATTAGTTGAGTCTGCCAGCGCTGACAGCCAGAGAGTCCACAATCAGCAGAAA
Source organism: Ameiurus melas (assembly GCA_012411365.1). Taxonomy (NCBI): domain Eukaryota; kingdom Metazoa; phylum Chordata; class Actinopteri; order Siluriformes; family Ictaluridae; genus Ameiurus; species Ameiurus melas. Next base: position 29,887,017 of record CM022752.1, read on the forward strand.
AACACCGCCGAGCAATTTATTCCTCCCTCTGATCGCCTCCGATACGTTTCCATCGCCTGCCAATGAGATTAAGAGAGAAAGAAAGAAAGAAAGAATGAAAGAAAGAAAAAAAGAGAGAGAGAGAGTGTGTGTGTGAGAGAGAGAGAGAAAGAATGGAAGGTGAAGGAAGTAATACAAGTGAAAAACCATTAAAGAAAATAAAAAGCTAAGAAGGATGAAGAGAAAAAAGGAAAAAGAAAAAAAAAAATGAGAAACAAAAAAGAGAAGGAAACAAAGGTGAAGAATGAAGTAAAAAAAAGTGAAAACTTAAAGAAAATCAAATACATAAAACATTAAGAAAGGTGAAGAGAAAAAAGGAAACAAAAAATTGAGAAAGAAAGATAGAACAAAAATGAAAGCCTAACTGAGAAAAAGAAAGGTGAAAAGGGAAGTAAAGAATATAAAGAAATCCAAAAACATTAAAAGGTGTCAAGCAAAAAAGAAAGAAACCAGAAAGTAATGAGGGAAAGAAAGGAGTGAGAAAACAAATGAGAAAAAAACAAAGAAGTTGGAGACAATGAACAAGTGTGTGTGTGTATGTGTGTGTGTGTGTGTGTGTGTGTGTGTGTGAACAGCTGAGGACTTTGTGTTGTGTTTGTGATAATCTCTGGTTGTGTTCCTCATTAAAATGTTTTCAGATGCTGCAGATTGGAGATTTACCTGACTGTCTGCTCACGGCTTTACAAACACAAACACACACACACAACAAAATAATCACACACCTGTGATAGATAGATAGATAGATAGATAGATAGATAGATAGATAGATAGATAGATAGATAGATAGATAGATAGATAGATAGATAGATAGATAGATAGATAGATAGATAGATAGATAGTATATATGTGTGTGTGTTTGTGCGGTGTGTGTGTGTGTGTGTATTACAGCTGGACGTTTGTATCACACATGTAGATATATCCATGTTACTGTATCATGAACGTATTTATTTATTAATAATAAATAGTACCCATATTGAGGTTATGAAGTATTATGATTGTATAAGATGTGGTTATTGACACTAGCTGTTCCTGACATCACTCACGAGCTGATGAGTGAAACCCGTGCTGTCTCTCTCTCCTTCTTTTGATTGACGTTATTCCGGTGTTTCCACAGCGGAGGCGAGACTGGGGTGGTGAAAAGACCCACATCAGCTATACTGTGAAAGCATTAATCATTCTATGATTGCCAGATGTTTAGATTTAATACAGTGTGCAGCAGGGAGTGAGAAACAGCAACAAACATCTGCTTTTATGAGCAGAGAAATGCTTCATCGCCGGGGGGCCGGAGACAGAAATACGGACACTGACAATCCGGACTGAAATAAACAAACACTGCGAACGCTGGAATGACTGAAGGAGATTATTTATCATGTTTGGGAGTGACATTGAATGTGGGCGGTGTCAAGCACAACCAGCAATCACAACGACTTTCAGAATATCAGAGTGCTGAATGTAAGGCTGACTCTGTGTATTGCTGTGATATTCTGGTGCTCATTAGCTGATAACTTCTAAACAGTGCCATAAACACTAAAGTGTGCACTCTGGTGACACAAAATATTCAAAAATACCCTGAGACTTTTAGTGTTAGTGTTTTTAATAATCCCGTGGTTTGTGTAGGAGTTTAGTAAAAAGGGAAAATCATAAATAACTAAAATCAGAAAATCATCACTGAGGTTTCAGCCTAAAACATGTTTCATCACATCAAGTCATGACAAAGTGTCAATATTACATTATATTATTGATATTTCACTGTGAACACAAGAAAACTCAAACCTCAGTCCAGCATATATTAGAAATAATAAGCAATAATAGTAAGCTTGTAATTAGCAATATGAATAAACATAAAATTTAATTCATGCAGAAATTATGTAGAATATAAAATCTTCAGAATATCAAATATCAATCAATCTATCTATCTATCTATCTATCTATCTATCTATCTATCTATCTATCTATCTATCTATCTATCTATCTATCTATCTATTTATCTATCTATCTATCTATCTATCTATCTATCTATCTATCTATCTATGTACAGTGCCTTGCGAAAGTATTCGCCCCCCCCCTTGAACTTTTCAACCTTTTGCCACATTTCAGGCTTCAAACATAAAGATATAAAATTTTTATTTTTTGTCAAGAATCACCAACAAGTGGGACACAATTGTGAAGTGGAACGAAATCTATTGGATTTTTGAAACTTTTTTAACTAATAAAAAAATGAAAAGTGGGGCGTGCAAAATTATTCGGCCCCCTTGCGTTAATACTTTGTAGAGGCACCTTTTGCTGCGATTACAGCTGCAAGTCGCTTGGGGTATGTCTCTATCAGTTTTGCACATCGAGAGACTGAAATTCTTGCCCATTCTTCCTTGCAAAACAGCTCAAGCTCAGTGAGGTTGGATGGAGAGCGTTTGTGAACAGCAGTTTTCAGCTCTTTCCACAGATTCTCGATTGGATTCAGGTCTGGACTTTGACTTGGCCATTCTAACACCTGGATACGTTTATTTGTGAACCATTCCTTTGTAGATTTTGCTGTATGTTTGGGATCATTGTCTTGTTGGAAGATAAATCTCTGTCCCAGTTTCAGGTCTTTTTGCAGACTCCAACAGGTTTTCATCCAGAATGGTCCTGTATTTGGCTGTATCCATCTTCCCTCAATTTTAACCATCTTCCCTGTCCCTGCTGAAGAAAAGCAGGCCCAAACCATGATGCTGCCACCACCATGTTTGACAGTGGGGATGGTGTGTTGAGGTTGATAAGCTGTGTTGCTTTTACGCCAAACATATCGCTTTGCATTGTGGGCAAAAAATTCGATTTTGGTTTCATCTGACCAGAGCACCTTCTTCCACATGTTTGGTGTGTCTCCCAGGTGGCTGGTGGCAAACTTTAGATGAGACTTTTTATGGATATCTTTGAGAAATGACTTTCTTCTTGCCACTCTTCCATAAAGGGGAATTTGTGCAGTGTACGACTGATTGTTGTCCTATGGACAGACTCTCCCACCTCAGCTGTAGTTCTCTGCAGTTCATCCAGAGTGATCATGGGCCTCTTGGCTGCATCTCTGATCAGTCGTCTCCTTGTCTGAGCTGAAAGTTTAGAGGGACAGCCAGGTTTTGGTAGATTTGCAGTGGTCTGATACTCCTTCCATTTCAAAATGATCGTTGCACAGTGCTCCTTGGGATGTTTAAAGCTTGGGAAATCTTTTTGTATCCAAATCCGGCTTTAAACTTCTCCACAACAGTACTCGGACCTGCCTGGTGTGTTCCTTGGTCTTCATGATGCTCTGCGCTTGCAACAGAACCCTGAGACTATCACAGAGCAGGTGCATTTATACAGAGACTTGATTACACACAGGTGGATTCTATTTATCACCATCAGTCATTTAGGACAACATTGGATCATTCAGAGATCCTCGCTGAACTTCTGGAGTAAGTTTGCTGCACGAAAGTAAAGGAGCTGAATAATTTTGCACGCACCACTTTTCAGTTTTTTATTTGCTAAAAAGTTTCAAAAATCCAATAGATTTCGTTCCACTTCACAATTGTGTCCCACTTGTTAGTGATTCTTCACAAAAAATGTAAATTTTATATCTTTATGTTTGAAGTCTGAAATGTGGCAAAAGGTTGAAAGGTTCAAGGGGGCCGAATACTTTCGCAAGGCACTGTATTACTGTAAAAAATACAAACTGGGTGTAAATTCTAGTCAGTGTGGTTTATGAATGACGGAAAATGTAAATATAAATCATAGTGACACTTAAAGTCACTATGCGACTATATATGTATATATATCAGGAAATGAGCTTTTCTGGGATGACAGATTGTGAAGAGGGCGGATCTTAAAGCCTTCGTCATAGTTGCTAAGTAGTGTGGGTAGATGTAAATGACTAGTGGTGTGAATGAAATTCAGAAATGTTTCACAATGCTAGTTTTAAACTAACTAACTAACTAAAACACTAAACCACTAACTAGAACAACAACTAACCTACCAACTAACTAACCAATATACTAACCAATTAACTCACTAATTAACTAAAATAAATGAACTATTTAACTAACTAACATACCAACTAACTAACCAACTACCCAATTAGCACATTAACTAACTAGTTAATTAACCAACTAACTCACTAGCACAACAGCTAATTGTAATTACCAAACCAACTCAATAACTAACCAACATACTAAGCAACTAACTAGCATGTTAACTAATCAACTACATAATTTTCTGACTAGCACACTAACCACCTAATTAACTCATTAGCTAACTAGCACACTAACTAACTATTACACTAACGAACACACAAACTGACTAACCAACTACATACCATACTAACTGGCACACTGACTAACTATATAACTAATTAACTAACTAACACACTTTCTACCCAATTACCTAACTCATTAATTAACTAGCACACTAACTAACTAACACAGTAACTCACGACATAGATAAACAAATAACCACAATCAGACTGGAGTTCTACTGCAGGTGACATTACAGTAACTTCATGTTTTGCTGTTAACTGATAACTGTGGCAGTGTGTTTTGTAGTAGAAGCACTCTGCCATGCATTGGTCACACACACACACACACACACACACACACAATAGTCCCGTTGATAAAGCTTCCAAATTGTGAATGCAATTAAAGTGAAACAAAAGCGATATTTTAGCGAGTAGCTGCAGTTGAGTCTGAAGCAGCTGTGTAGTCTGTTTGGCTTTTTGTGTGTGTGTGTGTGTGTGTGTGTGTGTGTGTGTGTGTTTGTGTGCGTGTGTTTGTGTGTTTGTATATGTGTGTGCTTTTGTGTGAGTTTGTGTGTGTGTGTGTGTGTGTGTTTGTGCGTGCGTGTGTATGTATGTTTTTGTGTGTGTTTGTGTGTGTGGGTGTGTGTGTGTGTATGTTTTTGTCTGTTTGTTTGTGTATGTGTTTGTGTGTGTGTGTATGTTTCTGTCTGTTTGTGTATGTGTTTGTGTGTGTGTGTGTGTGTGTGTGTGTTTGTGTGTATGTGTGTGCCTATGTGTGTATGTTTGTGTGTGTGTGTGTGTGTGTTGTTTGTGTGCGGGTGTGTGTGTCTTTTTTGTGTGAGTTTGTGTGTGTTCGTGTTTTGTATTTGTGTGTATTTTTTGTGTGTTTGTTTGTGTATGTGTTTGTGTCTGTTTGTGTGTATGTGTTTGCCTACGTGTAAATGTGTTTGTGTGCTTGTTTGTGTGTGTGTGTTTGTGTGTGTAGTGTTTGTGCATGTGTGTGTATGTTTTTGTCTGTTTGTTTGTGTATGTGTTTGTGTGTGTGTGTATGTTTCTGTCTGTTTGTGTATGTGTTCGTGTGTGTGTGTGTGTGTGTTTGTGTTTGTGTGTATGTGTGTGCCTATGTGTGTGTGTTTGTGTTTGTGTGTATGTGTGTGCCTATGTGTGTATGTTTGTGTGTGTGTGTGTGTGTTTGTGCGTGTGTGTGTCTGTTTTTGTGTGAGTTTGTGTGTGTTCGTGTTTGTATGTGTGTGTATGTTTTTGTGTGTTTGTTTGTGTATGTGTTTGTGTCTGTTTGTGTGTATGTGTTTGCCTACGTGTGAATGTGTTTGTGTGCTTGTTTGTGTGTGTGTGTTTGTGTGTGTGTAGTGTTTGTGCATGTGTGTGTATGTTTTTGTGTCTGTTTGTGTGTGTGTGTGTGTGTGTGTGAGTATGTTTGTGTATGTTTCTGTGTGTGTGCGTGTATGTTTGTGTGTGTGTGTGTGTGTATATGTTTGTGTGTATGTTTGTGTGTGTGTATATGTTTGTGTGTGTTTTCTGCTTCCTCTTTTCTCTCATAAACGCAGCACACAGTCAATAACACGCGACCTGTGGGTTTGTTAGCAGGCTTTGTAGTTGCACTAATACATTTCCTTACATGGCCAGTGTAGCTTATGGTCCGGGTTGCCAGTTATCGATCGGCTCTAATCCCCCCTCGAGCTCAGCGCTTCGCATTATTCAGAGTTTACTGCCATGATGCTAACGCTAAACCACAGAAGGGAAATGGAAGGAGCTTATGGAGGAACAGAGAAAGGCTCTAATCCAGTAAACTCTGTCTCTGCTTTTATCAGATTATTCTAATGATGAGGAGAAAAGAGTCACGTAGGACGTTCGATAATAAACACTCAGACCTCATAGGTCACGATCAGCAAAACATCACAGTGCAAATGCAGTAAAAGTTAACTCGGACGGGTCAGAACTAAAAGAACATTTAGTCAAACCACTGCAGGTTTCTCGTTATTGTTTCTATAGTAACAGCTCATTCACAGAGACCCATCTGACACACTTTAGAACAAAAGTCAGCTCTTTTGGTGTATTTCTGAGTGATAACCCGTGTCAGTGTACTCTGATGTTATAATGTGGATCTCCTATTCAAAATGGGTGAGGGTTAGCAGGTCTGCTGTGGTAATCTCTCTCTCTATCTCTCACACATACACAACAACAGATACAGTGGAGAGAGATTAGATGGAAGAATTTCGTTAGAATCTTTTTAAATCCAGAGAACAACTCCATCAGCACTCGTTCTTTATGTCTGCTGTGTTTGTGTGTGTGTGCGTGTGTGTGTGTGTGTACGTGTGTTATGATGTCTGTGAGAACACACTGTGCTGAGGTTCCTCCAGTGATAGAGTTCTGTACCACACTCAGAAAGTTTATTTGTAATCCACACAGAGTCATCGGTTTATCAGAGAACACACACACACACACACACACAAATACCCACACTCACACACACACATACACACACTCACACAAAAATACACACACACACACATATACACACACTCACACAAAAATATACACACACACAGAAATACACACACTCTCTCACACACACACACACAAATACACACACACAAAAATACACACGCACACACACAAACACACACACAAAAATACACATACACACACACATACACAGAAATACACACACACACACAAAAATACACACAGACACACAAATACACACACTCTCTATTCTCTCTTTTTTCTCTCTCTTTGTTCTTTCTTTATTCTCTCTTTATTTTATCTCTATTCTCTCTTTATTCTCTCGTTCTCCTCTCTCTTTATTCTCTTTTTATTCTCTCTTCGTTCTCTTTCTTTACTCTCTCTCTCTCTTTATTCTCTCTTTATTCTCTCTTTATTCTCTTTTTATTCTCTTTTTATTCTCTCTATTCTCTCTCTCTCTTTATTCTCTCTCTTTATTCTCTGATTATTCAGTCTCTCGTTATTCTCTCTTTCTCTCTCTCTCTCTATTCTCTATTTTTTCTCTCTCTTTATTCTTTCTTTATTCTCTCTTTATTTTCTCTCTATACTCTCTTTATTCTCTCTTTCTTCTCTCTCTTTATTCTCTTTTTATTCTCTCTTCTTTCTCTTTCTTTATCTCTCTCTCTCTTTATTCTCTTTTTATTCTCTTTTTATTCTCTGTTTATTCTCTCTATTCTCTCTCTCTCTCTTTATTCTCTCTCTTTATTCTCTGATTATTCAGTCTCTCATTATTCTCTCTTTTCTCTCTCTCTCTCTCTCTCTCTTTATTCTCTCTTTATTTTCTCTCTCTTTATTCTCTCTCTTTATTCTCTCTTTCTCTCTTTATTCTCTCTTTATTCTCTCTATTTATCCTCTCTCTTTATTCTCTCTTTCTCTCTTTATTCTCTTTTTATTCTCTCTTCTTTCTCTTTCTTTACTCTCTCTCTCTCTTTATTCTCTTTTTATTCTCTTTTTATTCTCTGTTTATTCTCTCTATTCTCTCTCTCTCTTTATTCTCTCTCTTTATTCTCTCTTTACTCACTCTCTCTTTATTCTCTCTTTCTCTCTTTATTCTCTCTTTATTCTCTCTATTTATTCTCTCTCTTTATTCTCTCTTTCTCTCTTTATTCTCTCTTTATTCTCTCTCTTTATTCTCTCTCTTTATTCTCTCTTGTTGTGTGTGTTAGTGAGAAACAGTAAAGAAGTGTAAACTCTGTGATGAAGATGTGGGAAACTTAAAGTTACAGTGTTACCTCTGACTGTTACACAGTGCTGACACTGGAGACTCCTTTCTTTACACGAAACATAAGTTACAGAAAACTTTGCCACATCAACAATTAATCAGTTTATTATCATTGGAGTGTCCGTGTACACGTCCCTGTGAATGAGCCGTTACTATAGAAAGGATAACATATAAGAACGAGTGCGTTAGTATAAACCTGCGCTGCTGCCTGAGCCGCTGTTCTAGAGAATTAATCGTTGTAATGAATGTTGTGCATTTGATTATGCAGTGGGATTTGTGTGCTGAGTGTTTATAAGATGCTCTCTCTCTCTCTCTTTCTCTCTCTCTCAGCTGTGAGGATGAATGAGACGAGGCTTTGAGTGCAGCTTAATGTCTTCAGAAGAAGACGGGGAGAGAGATGGAAGAAGCAAGAAACCAATTTGTTGTTTTGTTTTTGAGTCAGACTCTCGACCCTGCTGCTCTCTGCAATCATACAGCGAGAGAGCTGCAGATACACAACCTATTTGTTTTTAATAAAAGACGATACGGACGCGGCCCTGTTTCAATAAGCACTGACCCACTTCCTTTAATTGCTTACTCTCAGACGGATGCGAGAGGGACGCTCCACATTCCCGACTCGTTATGAGCACCGCTACACCAACAATATTGTGTTTATTTTCTGCCTCTTCTCCGAGCCGTGAGATGCGAACCGCCGTCCCTTTCCAATTCAGAGCCGTAGTTACTTTTGATTCCGGCTTGTTTTAGAGCATCGCATCAGTAAATGAGCAATTATTTCTTTTTCCTCTTCGCTCTTCGCTCTCAGAGGCACAGCAGATGATTTTTCATCTCTGACCAGCAATAATCGATCGTCCTGGCCTCATTCAAACACACAGTCTTCTTTTAGCCAAATTTATAAACACACACACACCTTCATTTTCATCAGTCATTAAATCTGTACTCTACAATATACTCAGTTCTCTAGGTGGTTCTCTAACCCTCTCTGAAAAGTAAAAGGTTCTATGCAGAACCATTGTTAAGAGTTCCCTCAGACACAGAAACCCAGACAATATTTATTGTGCTTGATGCAACCCGTTCTTTTTAAATTCCTTTATTATTGTCGCTTCTTTCTCACACAATCTGAATAAAAAGGTTAGCTCTCAAACCCCTAAATGGTTCTTTTGCTCCTCTAAAGGGTCTGGAGAGCATTTCTATACAGAAATGTCACAACAAAAGAGAAATTCCTCAGGTTGCTAAGAACCCTTAACTCTCCAAAAAGCCCTAACTCACAGGCTTTCCTATTTCCAAGGTGGTTCTTTCAGATCTCTTCAAACACTAAACCAGTGGTCACCAAGACTGTTCCTGGAGAGCTACCTTCCAGCAGGTTTCATCTCCAACTAAAATCTAACAAACCTGTTTTAGCTGACCTAACTTCTTAAGGCAGCGATTAGATGGTCAGATGGGCGCCCTTAAGTTTGGAACTAAAGTCTTCAGGAAGGTACATCTCCAGGAACAGGGTTGGTGACCACTGCTCTAAACCATTTGGTTCTTATCCAAGTGACAATTCTTGTGGTCTCATCTAAGGGATAGAACCCTGCTCTAGGTGGAGGTGTTCCTCCAGAGTGCTTAGGTGTACACTCATACTGTAGGTACATCTACAGGTCCCAGGTAAAGTTCTGCAGAATCCTTATCTGTGCAAAGAACCCTAAAGAACTCTAAAGGAACCCACAGATTTATTTTAACTCCACACTTCTTATTTCCAGGGTGGTTCTTTTAGACTCTGTCCCCACTGGAACGCTGCAATGCTGGAAAAAAGTATTTGATCACCAGAAAATCCAGAAAAATGCATGTCAAAAATGTTATAAATTGATTTACATTTTAATGAGGGAAATAAGTATTTGACCCCCTTTCAATCAGAAAGATTTCTGGCTCCCAGGTGTCTTTTATACAGATAACGAGCTGATATTAGGAGCACACTCTTAAAGGGAGTGCTCCTAATCTCAGCTTGTTACCTGTATAAAAGACACTTGTCCACAGAAGCAATCAATCAATCAGATTCCAAACTCTCCACCATGGCCAAGACCAAAGAGCTCTCCAAGGATGTCAGGAACAAGATTGTAGACCTACACAAGTCTGGAATGGGCTACAAGACCTTTGCCAAGCAGCTTGGTGAGAAGGTGACATCAGTTGGTGCGATTATTCGCAAATGGAAGAAACACATAAGAACTGTCAATCTCCCTCGGCCTGGGGCTTCATGCAAGATCTCACCTCGTAGAGTTGCAATGATCATAAGGAATCAGCCCAGAACTACACAGGAGGATCTTGTCAATGATCTCAAGGCAGCTGGGACCATAGTCACCAAGAAAAAAACTGGTAACACACTATGCCTTGAAGGACTGAAATCCTGCAGCGCCCGCAAGGTCTCCCTGCTCAAGAAAGTACATATACATGCCCGTCTGAAGTTTGCCAATGAACATCTGAATGATTCAGAGGACAACTGGGTGAAAGTGTTGTGGTCAGATGAGACCAAAATGGAGCTCTTTGGTATCAACTCAACTCGCCGTGTTTGGAGGAGGAGGAATGCTGCCTATGACCCCAAGAGCACCATCCCCACCGTCAAACATGGAGGTGGAAACATTATTTTTCTGCTAAGAGGACAGGACAACTTCACCGCATCAAAGGGACGATGGACGGGGACATGTACCATCAAATCTTGGGTGAGAACCTCCTTCCCTCAGCCAGGGCATTGAAAATGGGTCGTGGATGGGTATTCCAGCATGACAATGACCCAAAACACATGGCCAAGGCAACAAAGGAGTGGCTCGAGAAGAAGCACATTAAGGTCCTGGAGTGGCCTAGCAAGTCTCCAGACCTTAAATCCATAGAAAATCTGTGGAGGGAGCTGAAGGTTCGAGTTACCAAACGTCAGCCTCGAAACCTTAATGACTCAGGATCCCTCCTGAGATGTGTGCAAACCTGGTGGCCAACTACAAGAAACGTCTGACCTCTGTGATTGCCAACAAGGGTTTTGACACCAAGTACTAAGTCATGTTTGCAGAGGGGACAAATACATATTTCCATCATTAAAATGCAAATCAACCTTTTACATTTTTGACATGATTTTTCTGTTTGTTTGTTTTTTATTTTATTTTTTTATTCTGTCCCTCACTGTTCAAATAAATCTTCCATTAAAATAATTGACTGATCATTTAAAAAGATAATTTTAAAGATTTTGGTTCCTGGTTCTCGTTGTTGTAAATTCTTTCTGGATGATGATTGGCTGCATGACAGAACCTTTCAGAAGTTTCATGAAGAGAACTTCTAACAGATATTCAGTGTATTTTCAGATGAATTATTATCTGAATGGTGTGATGATGATGTGTTCAGTTTTTTGTGGGGTTTTTTTTTTTGGATAACTGATAAACTCAGAGGTGTAACTGAAGAGTGCACGCTTTTAGATTCCGGTTTATTTTCTCACTGTTTTACAATAAAACTCCAGCTGACTTTAAACCTCCTAGTTGTACCAATCCGATAATAATTATCTTTCCTAGATGAGCCATAAAGCTGCTGAAATGAGCATGGCTGCAGATCGAAGACTCGACTCAATTAAACAGATTGATCAGAGAAAGTGAGCTGCAGAAGGAGAGCTGCCATGATGGGAATACTGAGATTAGAAACAAACACAACTACACTCACAAGTTCACACACAATAATAATGACAATAATAACACTTCAGAAAGAATCAGTGTGCTGGGATTCGTTTGAAGTGGAGGGACGGCAGCCATGATGGAGACGTCTGTGACTTGAGAACAGGATATTCTATAAAGATACCTTTAGTTATTTTATTCGCATTAATGTGATGTTTATCCGGTTTCCTGATGTATGGATCATACACTGGCGGCTCAAAGTGTTTGTTCCGTGCACTTCATTCTTACAGTAAGATGTTTAAGAAACACAGGTCACAGGAGGATAAACACGGAGGACATTTCCTGGTAAAACAATGTGACCTGCAGAAGGTGCGTGATAGCGCATGACGTGCTGTCTCACTGTAACTGTGGCTGTCAGGGCTGGAGCCAAGAATTAGATCAGAGGTTCTGAAATTTTTGGCAAACCACCACAAATGGTCATTATGAACTATGAACTAGTATCAACATTATGATACGCAACACTTTATATAATTCCTTTCATTCATACATGACTACTGTAACTCTTTAGTATTATATCATAAGCTCATGAATGCATAACATAAGTGACTAATAATGGCTCAGTAGTAGAGAGAGAAGCGTTATGATCCAGATTTATTCCACCTGTCTTTGCTGTTATAATTCGCTGAACTCTCTCTTCTGAGGTTTTCCACTAGATTTTGGGGCGTGGCTGTGGGGATTGGTGTTTATTCTTCTACGAGAGCGTTAGTGAGGATGAGGTCAAGTGCTGATGTTGATGTGAGGAGACTAAAAGCTGTTCAGTGGGGTTGAGGTCAGGGTTCTCTGCAGGACAGTCGGGTTCTTCTACCTTCTTCCATCCTTCACACACCACGTCTTCATGGAGCACGCTTTGTGCACTGTGTGTCATGCTGGAACATGTTCGGGTCTCTTAGTTCCAGTGAAGGGAAACTGTAAAGCTACAGCACACAGAGACGTTCTATACAACTGTGTGTTTCTGACTTTGTGCTAACAATTTGGGGAAGAACCACATATGGGTGTGATGGTCAGGGGCACACATACTTTTTAGCCCTATAGAGTATTTATTAATTATTTGGTCTTGTTTGCATATTTATTAATATGCTTGCCTATACATAAATATGTATACTTCATGTGACCCTTGACCTTAGACTAGGGCATAACAAAAGTAAGTGGTAGACATCAGCCAGGAAAATGATGGAATATTGGCTGTATTATTTGTGATAACTGATTAAATAAAATCCTCACAAAGTGACTGATGCTGTAAGTTTCATATCTATTTTCTTCAGAACAGGTGTCTAAAACACTTACTTGCACTCTGCTGAACTTTCAGAAGTTCACCAGCATCTGAAAACCCACGTTATAACGTAATACCGTGTACAGAAGCACTGCAGTGTGGAGTGTAAACGCTCTCGTTCCCCACTCGCGGTCCCATATGGGAACGCTGGCCGTGTTTGCGGTGGGCGGCTCTCAAACAGCTCCATTGTGTGCGCTGTTTACTCCATGTGTTAATTTATTTATTTCATTATTTACACTCTCGCACCGTCTCATCGGGTGTGAGGTAGAGGAAGTGGCCGACATCTGCTTCATTCAGATTAACAAACTCTCAGGAGTGTGTTTAAAAAAAGACACACTCATTCCCACACACACAATAGAACTCAAGCACGTTTTAATGGCTAATTAAAGTGCGAATAGAGCACACAAAAAAGGAGGAAACGGCGATGAGCGTCTGGCGTCTGGCGTCTGTTACTCTGAGGGCATTTCGTTTGTGAGAAAGGTGTGATGTACACAATAATAACGCTCCTTTAAACCGAAAATTTCCACTGGAGCCTCGAGTAGCTAATGCAGCTAACATTAATAGCCACCAGTTTAGCACCAATATCATCACACACTTGACTTAAATTACAGAGTGTGTTTCAGCAAATACATTTGTACATGAAATAGCAAAAAAAAAGAGAGAAAAGAGAAAGAAAGCAATAAAGAAAATATTTATTTATGTGCAAAATAAATAACAATAAAAAAACATCAATAAAAAACATTAAAAAGAGAAAGTACAGTTAAGTTAGATGAAATGCCAACATGAGATGAAAAATTAAATATGAGAATAATAATAATAATAATAATAATAATAATAATAATAATAATAATATCTCATCATCATCATCATCTTCAGCGAAGCAGAAATGAGTGGTCTGATAATTAGCTCTTGTTTTGGATGATGATGAAAATAGAATGCTTTTATTTTTTAGCTCATCTTTTCTTCAGTTCATCTCTCCATCTGTGACATCCTGCCAATTAAGAAGAGCAGCAGACATCGCGGCACCTAACGCGTCCAAAATAAACATCTGCACATCGGAAAAATCATCATTAATTAACCTCCTTCACGATGCTAACATTCTTCCGGATTAAAAATAAATAATAAATAAATGAAAGCTATCCTGGTTGGCAAGTTAAGATACGATTTCTTTAACAGGAAGGTCACAACATAAAGTCTGCGTTAACATCAGAGTGAGAAATACACAATTGTTCAAAAGAAATAAAATGTATAAATATGAACAACAGGAAGTGAAGCATCTACACAGATATCACATCGTTTCAGATCTTTATCAGTATGTGAGAATTTCTCTTTACTTTGAAAATGTTGTTAAAGCCCCAAGCTTTCTCCTGGCTACATTAGCGCTCGTTCTTTATAAGCGTTAGTGGAGTTTATTTCCTCTTTCTTCTCCATGTTTTAAATGTCGACTCCTTCCTTCACGCGTGTGGCGAGATTTCCAGCTCCAAGTTGTGAAAGAAAGTAAATGAGGTTTAAACTTCAATACTGTGCTAAAACAGTATTTCTACCACTGACTTAATTTCTCCTCGGAGTTTCACATGTTTATAAATTTGCATTTTAATATTGTGTATTTCTCAGACGGCCCCATCTCTCTCTCTCTCTCTCTCTCTCTATCTCTCTCTCACTCGCTCCCTCTCCCTCCCTCTCTCTCTCTTTCTCTCTTTCTCTCTCTCTCTCTGCGCATGCACGGTGGAAGAGTTAGCGTGGTGGGTGGAGGACGCGAGAGTGGTTTGGCATTTTGCTAAAAGTTTTTTGTGAGTTTTGTCTGTTTTTTCCTTTCCTTCTTCAATTGTTTGAAAGTCTAGCTATTGATCTATCAGAGGTTGGTGTAACTTGAGAGTGGGTGAAGGTGAGAGAGACGCCACGGCCTCTGAGGCCGGACGGGAGACGCTGTCTCTCCACCATGGTGTCAGGTGTGTGCCGGCAAATGGAGAACAGGTGGAGGAGATTCTGCTAACGGTGGGAGAGCGGATCGGGTGTGAGAACATCCACTGCGGCTCCCGTATGGACAAAGCTGTGGTGATCTTCCTGAAGAAAGAAATATTCGTCGACGCGCTGTGTAAAGGTGTAATAGAGCTAAACGATGACATGCTGGACATTACCCCCCCCTTTCCACTCCTGCGACAAGGGGAGTGATTTCCAACGTGCTCGCCTTCGTAAAAGTATAAAAAAAGTAGTGAAGGAGCTGATCCGATTCGGCAAGTTCGCCGGCCCCATGTCCGATCTCCCACTCGGTTGTAGAAACCCCGCGGTGAAACACGTCCTGTCGTTTCAGAGACAGGTGAATATGTTTCTAAATAACCGGGAAAGAACGCTGGATGTAAACTTTAAAGTTAAACACGGCGGCAACAGCTACACCGTCTACACCACCACTGAGCGCCTGAGGTGCTTTGGGTGTGGGGAGGTCGGACACAAGCGGCTGAGCTGCCCACGCAGAGCGGCGCAACTGGGGAGCTCCAGGGGAGACACGGCCGGGGCGCAGCAGCAACTGCAGCAGCACGGAGACAGCCAGAGGGAGGTCACTGGAGAACAAGAACCCAGAACAGAGGGGAGTAACGTCTCACTGAGGTCACAGCAGGAAGAGGTCAGTAAGGTACACACCACCGGGGTGATCACAGTATCCAGTGATAGCGCTGACACCCGTCCCCACACCAGCAATGATAATGACACCCGTCCCCGCACTAGCAACAACAATGACACCCGTCCCCACACCAACAACGATACCGACACCCGTCCCTGCACCAGCAACAATAATGACACCTGTCCCCGCACCAGCAGAGATACCGACACCCGTGACTATTCCAGCAACAATACTGACACCACTCAGCGATCTTGTCTCAAGCCCGGCAAAGCAGTTACCGGTGGAGAAAGTAACCCCACACAACTGCAGCAGAAGTACCAACAAGACGTGAACGTTGATGAAAAATACTAAGATGGAAAGAATAGGGAAGCAGATGGAAAAGGTGGAGTACCCATCGAAACATAATGACGAGATGTCCGAAGACTCGAGCTCAGAGTATAGTGATGGATCTTCAGGAGATGAATCTCTCGCAGATATGGAGGAGGAGGAGGAGGCCACCACAGAACGACCGTGTGTTTTTAACCGTCCACAACAACCTCAGCAACTTTACACCGAAGAACAGATTAATCAGTTTCTAAAAGTGACTAAAGGAAAACGAAACATCATACTGACTAAATCCTTCCCGGACAGGAGGGCCTTCAATAACTCTGTACAGAACACCATGGGAGTAATGTCCCCCAGGAGACGATCCAGACTGAAGAAATGGGCAGCAATCGCAAGGAATTAATTATTATGTGATTCAGAATGATATATATATATATTATTACAGATATATATATATATATATTATTATTATTATTTTCTAAGGAGGATTTCATTCAGGGAGATCTGACAGGGTTCTTTTATCTTATTTTCTTCTCTCTTTCCCTCTTCTTCTCTTTCCTATCCACCTTTCTTCTCTCTTTTGTTTTTAAATAGAAAAATGTTTTCTCAGAATTGTATATATGTAAATGTACCAAAAATTTGGAGTTAATAAAGTTGTTGTGTTAAAAAATCAAATCTCTCTCTCTCTCTCTCTCTCTCTCTCTCTCTCTCTCTCTATCTATCTCTCTACTCTCTCTCTCTCTCTCTCTCTCTCTCTCTATCTATCTCTCTCTCTCTCTCTCTCTCTCTCTCTATCTCTCTCTCTCTCTCTCTCTCTCTCTCTCTCTCTCTCTCTCTCTCTATCTCTCTCTCTCTCTCTCTCTCTCTCTCTCTCTCTCTGCATGTGGTCGGTTTTGTACACAAGAGTGCATTTAATAGACGACGTTGTGCACTCAGGTACATTAACACATCTCAGGCGTGAAACCCGCAGCGAGAGAGTGACTCGATTCTCTTTTATGTTGCCCAGCGGTGGGTAAAAGAGAACAGGAACTCAGAGAAAACCACCCAGGAGGAAGAAAAGAAAAAATAGCTCTTTAAATATGGACCTTCTAAAAGGACCAAACTCTGTCCAGCAGATCAGAGGCAGAGGAAATGTAATTACTCCCCAAGTACAGCCGTGTGGGATTTAAACCCAGCCAGCGCTGAGCTCTTACCAGAACCAGTTTCTTTCTAATTAGAGTCGTTAAACTGCTTTATTGCACAGGTCTGTGGCTGGGCAACTGACTAATGTTGTGTTATTGTTGTTAGATTGATGTTTTAATGTTTGTTTGTTTAATTTAAGCCATGTTTGTATGGGTCTGCGTTTTATCACCTCTACTGTACTGGAGATTTCTTTTAATCAAATAATTTTAACTTTTAAACAAATATGACAGATTTATACATCAGAGCTCATTCTCATCACTGTAGTCTTCAGTCCTGTCTGAAACTATTGGAACACGAGGCCAGGTCGTGTGTGTGTGCTCTACACTAAAGACTTCTGGGCTTGAGATCAGAAGATGGAGATGAGTCCAGAGTTTAGGATTTCAGCATTTATTTCCTGGTGTTTACATCTAGACGTGTTACACAACATAAAACACACAACCTTCTGTATCAGACCTCCAAGTTATTAGATGAGCAAAAGTATAGAAACAGATCAGTAGTGAAGATAATGAATGTAAATAACACTTCATATTCGGTTGCATTTCTCTTTTACTTGTAATAACTGTATCAATCCTGCGACTCATTGAAACCAAACTGCAGTTTCTTCTTCAGTGAAGTACTTTGTATTTGTCATCATTAAACTCACATAGGGTTTTACACACTGATTATGTAAATGTGTGGTTGTTATCCTTACTGTATGCTGTGTCACTGCTAAACTTACTGTACCAGTTGATGTTTGTTTCCGCCCTTCCCTGCACCTCTGGAGGTCAATTTAACAGGTAAATCAGAAAAAAACAGATGCGATTAAACAGGACGGCAGACGCAAGCACAATCAATAATTTACTACTGTTTTTTTTTTTTTTTCATTTATAGAATATATAAGCACTGAGTAGAATTAAATGACCTTTCGTTATTCAAACCTGGTGTGGTAGTGGATAACATTACTCTCACATAACTTGCGGGTCTTGCGTTTCATCCTGAGCTAGGGTGGCTGTGTGCAATTTCAATTTATTTAAGGGCGTTGAATTTACGTGAACAAACCGTGGTGGCTTTATAAAAACAAACCATGTATAAAAGCAAATTCATTCATTCGCATGGAACCAATTTACACAATGGACAATTCCCTTCCACACCACCACAGGCCCAATCTCACATGAAGGTCCAATTTCTGGCTTGGTTATTTCGCTGGCTTCCTGTGCACACCTGTCTTGTGTTTCACCTGATTAGTTTCCAGTCACTTGGCATTTTGTTTAGTAGTGAATTGTGTTGCGATGATGTGAGTAGTTATCTGTGATGGTGTTCTCCTGGTTAGTTTGTACTCTTTCTTCTTTTTCTAGCCTTTTTGATCCTTGCCTTGGCTGCTTTTATTTAGTGTACACTTAGTTGAAAAGGTAAAAAAGTCTGTACCTGCATCCACCTTCCTGGATCTGTTCTATCCATGAACTTTTTTACCAGCGTGCAGAACAAAGACCAAAACGATGCACTACAAAAGCGCACCGAGTTTACTGGTTATCTATTGTGCACATTAGTTCCTCACGAATTAAACGTTTTACTGCATTATAAACTCATGTCTCACAGTGATGGAGTGATTTACATGAAAACAGATTGCAGTGCAGCGTTTGAGGATGTTAAACATAGTGATTTCTGTAGTTTTGTAGGTTGTGGTGTTTTAAGAAGAATAAATTGAATAGTGGTGTTGGTGGTGTTGGTTGGAGGCAGCTGTATGAGATATTAGAGAATATATACCCCATATTCAGAAAGAAAGGAGGCAGAAACTTTTGATAACATTTAGATGTTTTTTTTTAAATAATCATCCTAATATATAAAAAAGTGGTTATTAATGTTCCATGTGTTATCTGTTAAATCAAACATGTGTATCCTGCTATAAGTCTTTATGATAGGATATGCAAACTTTTGCGCTCGGCTGTATCTATCCGTCTCTCCATTTATCTCTCTCTTGCTCAAAGCCGAGACACAGGCTCGGTGCGGGCCGCTGTTTCTCCTGGCAGATTGATTTTTCTTTAGAGGAGGTTATTCTGGTTGAAAAGCCGCTCACCTTTTTTCTTCGGCTGCTGGATAATCGCATCACCTTCTGAGCAGAAAGCTTTGGACACATGCAGCATTTTATTAATAGGACTTAAAGGTTACCGTGAAAACGGATGAACTGATGAAATGTCTCCTTGGTTCAGGGAGAGCTGCTTCCATGTTAAAAAGCCCGAGGTTATCATTCAGCCAGAATTCTGAGGTCCGGCCGCTTTTATTTCATTTTATTTCAAATATTTGATTCCTTTTTGAGGGGAACGCTCACTACGTCCGCCTCTAAACTACTGACTGAGTAAAAAAGTGCAATATGCTTAAGCAACTTCTCAACCGGAGCGACAGTTTGGTCTGAACTTTACTCGCGTGAACAGGACTATGGGACTGCAGCTGGTTTCTGAATGTAAAGCTAAAAAGAAAAATCTTTAAAGAGTTTAAAGATTCTGTGTGCAAAAAAGGCAGCTGAAACTCTCTCACTCTCACACACACACACACACACACACACAATGATGATAAAGAATAGAGGTTAATACACTCCTCTTGTCTCATGTCCCATCTCTTTTTAACATAATGCAATCAATGATGATGGGAATAAAAAAAAAAAATCAGACTGCTCTCAAGTGCCATCTTTTGTTTGGTCTCTCACAAACACTTAGTCACAGTGCTCTTATAATCACATCTCATTACTGCCACGGACTTATTATGTTGTTCAGATGGAAAGCAGATGTCGGGGACGGTTATCCAATCAAAACTTATTCAGAGAATGCACTTGCAGACGTGCAGAGAAATCAGAAATAGGATTGTTTTGAGCCATTCAGGTGAAGATAAAAATAAAAATTGACCAGAAGGTGATGCTGATGTTAGAAGGTGATGTTAGAAGGTGATGTTAGTGACTGTCACGTTCTGTCCCCTAGCATCACGCCACGGCTGTGATCCAGATGTGCATTACAGCTGATCTTTTGCAAGCACTGTAAATAGGGTCAAGCTTTCAGGACTTTATAATAATAGAGCTCAGATCAAACCTGTGATGGTCAGAGTTCATAAAATACCTTCTTTACAAAGATCTAGATAAGCGACTAACCTCTTACCACGGCAATTATTATTCATTATAGAACGACGTGTAATACGATTTATCCCTTTAAGCTTGCATTTAATATTTAGTGAAGCTACTTCCTGTTGTCACTTACTTTCTAGCAGCTGTAAACAGTCTTTCACCCAACAGCCCTTTCTTTATTCTCTCTCTATTCTCTCTCTCTCTCTTCTCTCTCTCTATTCCCACTCTCTTTTCTCTATCTCTATCCCCTCTCTTTATTCTCTCTATTCCCTCTTTCTATTCTCTCTTTACTCCCTGTCTCTATTCTCTCTCTCTACCCCTCTCTTTATTTCTCTCTTTACTCTCTCTCTATTCCCTCTCTCTATTCTCTCTTTACTCCCTCTCTCTATTATCTCTCTCTACCCCCTCTTTATTCTCTCTCTTTACTCTCTCTCTCTATTCCCTCTCTCTATTCTCTCTCTCTATCCCCTCTCTTTACTCTCTCTCTTTACTCTCTCTCTCTATTCCCTATCTCTGTTCTCTCTCTCTCTATATTCTCTCTCTCTCTCTCCCCTCTTTTTACTCTCTCTCTTTACTCTCTCTCTCTATTCCCTCTCTCTATTCTCTCTTTTTATTCCCTCTCTTTATTCTCTCTCTTTACTCTCTCTCTATTCTCTCTCTCTATTCTCTCTCTCTATTCCCTCTCTTGGAAACACAGCTGTGAATGAGCTGTTACTATGGATGTGATAACATATAAGAACGAGTGTATTAATATAAACCTGATGTCACTTTACAACACGCTGGGCTTTTCTGAAACTTTGCTGTTGATCTCTTATTTATAAGTTGAGGGCTTCTGGGGCTGTTTCCATCAGTAAAGAATATATTGGTAATTTGAAGCTAAATGTAACATCTGTATTGCTATAGAATCTAACAAGACGGCGTGGACCTTCGAGACTAAACATTGTTAAGTAGTGAACATTGTGTAGTGTGTGTGGTGAAATCTAAAAGCGTGTAAATTAGAGCTGGGACTAAAGGAAGTGACTGAACGCTCGCGAAGGGAATACGAGCGTGATGATGAATCTGCTTTAACTCTGAATTAAAACACAGTTTATGAATATTAGGTTTACTCACTGAGATCTGCTCGGTGTTTCAGTACTTCTCTGATTATTTCCTTGTCTGATCCTCACAGTGAAAGCGGCTGGTGAAGTGTGAGCTCTAATCCAGATCTCATGTTCCTCCCTTTCAGAAAGATGACAGCTGATTCGACACACCCATATTTCCTGGCTTTACTGTTTGCGAAAGTCTCCACACCAGGAGGGGGCAGTAATCTATATTCATCTACTACTACAGTACTAGTGAACATTATACAGTAGTAACATACTGATATACGTTTTCTCACCTACATATCTCTACTTATATTTTATATCTTACCTCCTTAATATTTTTCCTGTTTTTTTTTTATCTTAATATGTATTTATATATTTTGATGTTACGTATACTATCTTTTTAAGTGATTTATTTATTTTAACTGAACTTATTAGCTTATTTGTTAGAATTTATTGGGTATTTAATGGAATGATCGGTTACCCGTAGATTTTCTGTAGCGTTTATTCTACACAGCGTCGCGGGGAGTCTGGAGTCTGTCCCAGGGGACTCGGGGTATGAGGCGGGGGACACCATGGACGAGGTACCAACCTATCACAGGGCACACACACACACATACACACACCAACACCAATCAGCCCGAACTGCTTGTCTTTTGACTGGGGTAGGAAACCGGAGTACGGGGAGCACGGGGGCACGGGGAGAACCTCCCTGGATGTGACACCATTCCATCCACATACTGAGATGTTCCTGGGAAGTGAAAGGAAACTGGAGATCCCGGAGTAAACCCACAGAGACTTGGGGAGTGAAAGTCTGATGCTCAGGAGAACCCTGGAGCTGTTTAGCGCAGCAGAGCTTAGCATCATTCCCTGTTGTTGTTGTTGTTGTTGTTGTTGTTTTTAAATATAAAACTATCATTGCATTCTGTTAAACACACCACACGTTAAATCTTTACGAGACAGTTTTGATCATGAAATGACTTTTCTTTACAGTGAATGACGTTATTGTAATAAAACCACTGACTGTAAACACACAGGAGGAGGAGAACATCCCGACACCACGACCACATCATCACATCGGCTTTAAGGAGCTTTTCGGCTTTGTTCCTCATGAAACACGGTGTAACAAATCTAATTACATTTCTCTCACGCCTGCTTGCTCATTAATTTGAGACATCTCTGCTCTCGTCTCGGTTTAAAAGCAGTCTGGCCACGTTGCTTCTCCAACATCCTGCCGATGCTTGAAACATTTTTGGCTGAAGATGAGTCGCTTGGCAGTGGATTCTCCGTTTCTGCGTTCGCTCTTCCCACGGCTGCAGCCCAATTATCTTTTATTTATTTATTTATTTATTTACTTTCCCATGAAGCGAGCCGAGTGATTTGTCAGGAGATGTTCCTCTGACTCTTTTTCTTTCCGTGGGACATGAGGAAGTGCTGCGTAACGAGCTCCGGCTTCTCTGTGTAACAATGTCATTTACTCTCACCGCGGTGTTCGGCTCTGAATCTGCACAAACTTTTCCTTTAGATTTGCCTAAAAAAGTTACTTCATTATTTTATTTCCAAGTCACTAAGTAACTTTCGGACTCGCTCAGCTTCTCTCCTCTGCTTTGTTTTCTTTATTATTACGACGCGTCTGTGTGCTCGCTTCCAACACGCCACAAATTATACTGTAGCTTTTTTTTACATTTACTGTAAAAGAGCCTTTCACTTCATTATTCTGCAGGAACTTTGTACTCTCCGCATTATTTCTTTAATTACGTGCGTCTCGGTGCACAGACGATAAAAATATATTTCCGAGAAAAAGAACACAGAAATAGCCTATACACTGTTATGATAACTGTGTGTGTGTGTGTGTGTGTGTGTTTTCCTATTGGCTCAGACTCTTCACTCTTTGTGTTTCACTGTAAATTAATGATTTAGTTCATTACCATGGAGTGAAATGTCCCGTTCTTTTCATTGACACTGAATTTGTTTACTTTCTACACATTATGGTTTATGTCTTGACTCCGCCCCTGTTATGTTATTGGATGTCTCCGTCACGTGTCATTATTATTCACATCTGTTTACATTGTACCTTTGATTTCGGTAAATATTTAGACCCCTTGTGTGTCAGGGTGAAGTAGGTATAAAGGTCCTTTCACACTTAGCGTGATTAAGTGATGCGAATGTTTGATGTGAGGGAAACAATAGATGGAGCTGTTCACAGCGCGAGCGATCATTCACGCCGTGACAAAGCGATGGTTTTTTCATCCAGTGTGTCGATTTGTTTTCCTGTTTGGCCATCCAATTAGATTTGAGCTTTAGATCACGTGCCCGGAGATGCTGCTATTGCAGAAAAGGGCAAGAAAGGTGGCGCTACAGCACAGAAAGCTGTTTTGAAAACCATTGTAACCACAGAAGAAGAATATTCCGGAAGAGAGAAGAGAATGGATGTTGAGTTCTTGTTATCATTCGCCAAGTTTCCATCCACTAATTGCACATTTCTGTTATCGACAAAGTGAATGTGTATAAATAAGTTTGTGATATTTGCTCTCACGCACACACATACACGCACACACATACATACACACACACACACACACACACACACACACACACGCACACACGCACACACATACATACATACACACACACACACACACACAACACACATACACAAATACACGCACATACACACACACAATATACGCAAACACACGACACACACATACACGCACATACACACACGCACACATACACGCACGCACACATGCACACACACACACATACATACATAAACACACGCACACACACATGCACACACACACAGACACACACACATGCACACACACACACACACACACACACACACACACACACAAAGGGTCATTAGCTTTACGGTTCTGCAGTAATTAGAGCTTTTACACATCACAATGTAGAGTTATATTCATTACACACACACTATATTATTTAAATGAACCTTACAGAGCTGATGGGAAAGTCGACACGAGTCGGACTCAACACAGCGGTGTGTTAATAAACTAAACCCGACTCTTATCTTAATAATGATGAATTAATACAGTCTCTAATCAATAATTATATTTAGCTACAGAAGGGCTTAATAAACTAAACAATCTACTAATAAAAAAATAACATAGCAAACAATTATATTAATTATATACTATTCAACTCTAACTATAATACACTATAATAATAACCTTCCACTCCCTGGTTATTATTGTGTGTTCATGTTACAGCACGTTGTTCAGTAGCGACTGAAGTCACATGTTCTACAAAAACAGATTCACTTTCAATCGAATCGTTTGTGAAACAGAAAAACCAAACACACACAAGTCTTTTTGTCTGGATCGCACACTGCTGCTGAGTTCTGGATTGTGATTGGTCAGAAGGACATGATTAATTCTCTATAACAGCATTCGTTATATTAAAGGTGCAATAGTCAAAGTTCTAACTTGTATAACTATCGTGGAATGAAATGTAGAATATAATAACAGGTAATGTTTAAGCCATGGCCTTAGCACAAGCGCTTGTTTGTGTTTAATTGGGCCGCTTGTCAGTCATTTTATAGACACG
>CM022752.1:29916859-29951859 GCA_012411365.1 Ameiurus melas
GATGCAAGGAACCTGCAAAGGGTTCTACACATTCTAACAATGGAGGAAATATCCAAATGAACTCCAAGTTCAGTCTTAGGGAAGGGTTCTTCATGAGTTCATTAGAAAAGTAAGGGTTCTAGTTCATGGTCCTTGGGTCCATTAGAGAAGTAGAAAGGGTTTTACTTGCAGGCTTGTGTGATAGAGAACCTCTCCAGCAGAGAGACTAGTGAAGAAGACCTTACGAGTTCTAGTCAAGTCTGAAGTAGTGTAATGTGTAAAAATTGCAGGTGATCATTCTGATATAAAACAATAGAATTAAATGGAATTGTCTAATCTGATTGATTGATTGATTAATTGATATATTTTAACACTTTATGTTGAGCTCAATGTTTACAGAATGTTTATTCAGTATTAAATCCTCCTGCAAATGTATCCTAAATATTTTAATGGCATTTTTATTATTATTATTATTATTATTATTATTATTTATTTCTTTTTTGCCAGTACTATTTGCCAGTATTGACAACGCCCACATCGAACCCTAAGCTCAACCCTCCTAACATTTCACCTGGAGTCATGTGCACTGTTACAAATTTCCAACTCTGAGCACAACTGTGAGATCATGTTGTCATATACAGTATGCTCGTATCCCATAATTCCACACAGATGTCAGCGTCGGATTTTCACGCCGGCGACGGAGTCACAGTTGTCACTGGAATCCGAGACGTCGAATCCAAAGGAGGAAAAGAGTGCGTCAGTGTGAAGCAGCCTCTCGACTTGAACTGTTCAGCTGTTTCACTGTCGTCACGTCTCACAGAGAGCTCGCTGGTTCCCATGACAACTGCATTTCTCACTGCTCTGAAAAAGTGTGTAAGTGTGAGTGTGTGTGTGTGTGTCTGTCTGTGAGAGAGAGTGTACGGAAAAAGAGCTGCAGTGCTTCTGACATGCGAAGAGAGCATCAGAAAGCTCAGCTCTGAAATTCTGAAGGTTCGTAAAACAACATCTGTTTGAAGGTGTAGTGTAGAACATCAGAAACATCACTACATCACAAACCCTGACATCGAGCGCAGGAACGCTACCATAAACCTCACTATGATTAACCACTAATCACGATTTTCAGACAGGATGTCATGTATAAATGCTAAATAACACTGAACACTGAAATTCCACACATCAGTATTCAGAACTCAGATGTAACTACTGACTTCAGGGCTATTCAGAAGTTAGGTGAGAGTTACAGACGCAGGGGCGGAGTTTGTCTAAAACGGGCGTGTCTCGGTTATGCTCGAGTTTGAGCGCATGTTTGTTGTGTGATGTCACACTGTAATTTACGTTTTGTCTGTAAACACACACACACACACGTGTTATAATTTCATATATTTGATGTGGTGTCTCGTGACGTGATTGTCAGTATGCACTGGATCAAGTGCTATTCTCTGTGCTGCTGAACAACGAGTGTGGAAGTCACACTATTCGTGCAGTGATATATCGGTGATACACATGTCTCCTGTTAGATTTATTTCAGCTCTCATCATCTTCTCACTCAGATATCATCATACTAGTCTTTCATTTTATGTTTTTTAAATTCACATCACATTACATTTGAAGGAAAGTAGTGTGTAGTGATGAAAGTGTAGGTGTGAATGTGAAGGACTGTTGGTGAAAAGTGCTGAATAATGATGAGTTGATGTGATGTTATTCCACTGCAGAAGCTCAGCTGTAGATAAGTTGTTGTTAAACGTGCAATATAAAAGAATATTACTTTCTTACTCACTCACACTGAATATGAGATGTTTTTTTTTTTTTTTTTTACATTTAACGGTTACCTTTTGGCCTGAGATGCATTTATCCACTCAGGAGGAAAAGCCCTTCCATTTAGCACTCTAAAGGATGTGCCACTTAAAACATTAAACGTTCCATTTCTGCATTTTTTAAATATATTTCTGAATCGCAGCCTCTCATCTGACCCGTAATTGCTGCGACTCATAATAAGGACAGAGGCTTGTGATTAGCGATGCTTAACTCTCTGCGCCGGCTTTTAGGAAATGGGGCGGGGTTTTTTTCGAGGCCATCGGGTCGGGAACCTCTAATTTTGTGACTCCAGCATTAATGCAGCTTGTGGTGGAAAAGAAGAAAACAATGAGATAAATCTGTGGATTTGAGCTTTTAGAGACGAGACGACGGGCCGCGAGAGTCAGACAGGAAACCAGCGCCGCAGACAGTCTGTTCAAATCCACACGCTTACACGTTAATGCTTCTGTATTACACACATGTGCACGAGGACCTGAAGCGAAGAGGTTCTCCATAGAATAACTGTTCTTTAATTGTTTAAGCTCCTAACATGAAATCTTCTTGAAACTGAAACCTTTGGTTCTGAATGTATAAAAAACAGCGTTTTAAAAGAAAGGATCTGTTCAGAGATATATGACGTGATGTGAGTGTGAAGTAAGCGGAGCTTAAATTTAAAACGAAACGAAAACAAAACACAGTGAATAAACATTTTTTAATCTGTTGAGTTTTGATATCTTTATTGCTAAAACTTAAGGGAAGATGTGATTTATGCAAAAATCTGTGAAATGATTAAACAAAAATCATCATTTCTAAATGTCTCGTCTTAATGAGTGTGTAACTCGTTGAGGGCGAGTCACTTACCGGGGTATTACAGCGTGTGATGACCGTAATGAGTAGTCGAGATACCTAGATGGTTGGAATCGGGCCAGATCAAAAGACTATAGATTCACTCGCTGGAGCCACGAGCTGGATGATGACTGTGAAGTAATACGCCAGACACACACATTAAGTTAACTTTGTATATTGTATAAAATAACCAATAGAAAAAAATATAACAGTAAGGAAATAAAATAACTGAAAAAATAAGAAATTAGAATCCCAAACTTATACACTAAACAATTATCAGAAGAACAGTGTATATGTACACTACACAATTATTAAGTTAACACAACATCCTTCAAACAATGTGTACTCAAATCAGATCACACTGAACTACTAACTTAACTAAACTCGAGTCTTGGTGAGACTGAGTTCACAGTCCCTCGGTTTACCGAGTATTGAGTCAGTGCATTCGGAGTGTCCTCCTCCAAAGGAAACAAGTGTTAATGTGCACATGGTTCTATCCGATCAATTGGGCCAAGGGAAAAGAAATCAAAGTTCTCGGACACAGTGTGCTGAAATTGCAACCTCCTAGCTGCAATCGGGTTCAAGATCAAGTGGGTGTGGCTCGCCATCCATTACCGGAACATTTTCTCGGAGGTTACCCAGAATCTTCGCTGACAGGTTGGACTCCACCGTATCCGCGGTCAATCGACATCTGAACTCAACATTACAACCTCACTTACATGAGAGATAAAATCACTTAACAGCTGACTGTTCACATGGTCAGCATAACTGGAGTTAATATCAGTAACTCAGTAACCACATTCATAATACACTTAATAATTTAACTGCGTGAATGTAGGGCATGAAAACTAGCTATCCGCTAACATTCTGTTACGTTGCGTGACGGGAAGGAAGCAGACAGTGAAATGGTGGCTTTTATTAACAATGACGAATGCAACACAAAACACGATAAACAAACTCCTGAGCTAACTATGCTCAATGGCTATGGCTAGCGCTAATGCTACGGCTAAGGCATAAACATAAACTGAAACGGCGATAGTTGCCCTAAATTTAGCTTTACAAGGCATATGTTCCGTCATACACACACGTCGATATGTCTATATGTAGATCAGTCAGGTGAACTGCCCCGTCGGGAGCACGGCTCACGATATATATAGATTACCCAGTCATTATCCCGCAACCGTTAGCAGATGCGGGTACTTCCAAGACACACGTGACCCAATGACCTCTGACCCGACGGGACGAAGACATGACGTCACCACGGAAGAAGCAGCGCATGAGCAGCGCATGTCCCGGGGGAGTCGTGACACATTCCCTCACATCAGTGTTTCAACATTTACTAGGCCTCAAGGCGTAACAGATAGTACACTCAATTTAACATTCAACATAAAATCCAATGAAAACATACATCTCAACGGAGCTACTCCACTTACCAGTGGTCGCAGTCCTAAATACAGAATACCATGAAATATCCTGTTTTTATCACTTAATATATACACTACTTATTAACAAAGATAAGGCACCTTAGCCGTTAGCTTACAGCTAGCATACAGCAACTCGAGGCGCAGCGGCTAGCACCATTTATACTTAGGTCAATAATCAAAAATGGCGCATTAAAGTTGACGGACATTACTCTAGCATGACCTTCCAACTTAGACTCTATTGTGGCACTCTACACTGTTGGTAATTTACACCCGTAATAGCAGCGTCAACATACCACTACGATGCCTCAGTTACTACTGGTATCTCTTCCTAGGGGTGAGAGAGGGAGAGAGGGAGAGAGGGAGAGAGGGTGAGAGAGCGAAATAGAGAGAGGGGGTGTGAGAGAGAGAGGGTGAGAGAGAGAGAGGGTAAGAGAGAGAGAGAGAGAGGGGTGAGAGAGAGAAAGAGGGGGCAAGAGAGATGGATGTGTTTTTTTCTCTGTGTTGTAATCCTGCAGTATTTAATGTTTCCACAGGCTCCGCCCCTTTCCCCGCCTCTCTCTCCGCCTCTCTCAGTTTGTGATTTTCATGTCACACTTATATTATAAATCTGTCTTCTACTAATTACACGCTCAGATGCTTTTCCTGCGTCCGCAAAAATCACAGCGCTGTTCATTTCCGGAGGCCGTGTGCTGGAACGAGTCGCAGTACGGAGCCAAAACCCCAACACGTCTCAGCAGCTTTACACGCAACTTACACACGTGTGTTCATCACGTTTCCTGTTGAGCTGCTGTTAAATCTGCATGCTGAGAATAAATCTGTTTTACTGACGTGAGCGTAACCACCAGCCGTGTCCTCTCTGATCTCAGCAATATATATATATATAAACTCACACACACACACAAACATACACAGTCACTCACACACACACACACACTCATGAGTTTGTCCATCGATTTCAATGAAGAGTGAAGTTTTCCATTTTTTATGCCTCCATTATGGAGAAGTTTGAAGTGGAGTGGCGTTTCTATGTACTCGTAAATGTCCACCAATGCGGGCACGAACTGTGCGACCACAGTGTGGGCAGACTGGTTGATTCCTGTGTTGGGGTGTGGGCCTTTGGCTTCCAGCTTGTTTTCTGGCTTGGTGCTTCCTTCTTGCTTCATTGTTTTTTTGTTTTTTTTTCCGTAGGTTGCGATTCCTTGTTTCACTTCTCTACGCCAGGTGTTCTGATCTTGTGCAATAATTTCCCAGTTGTTGTGATCCACATTGAGGTCCTTCATGTTCATTTTCAGAGTGTCCTTGAAGCGTTTCTTCTGTCCACCGCAAGACTGTAATCCAGCTACAAGTTTGCTGTATAGGATAGGTTTGGGAAGGCGCGTATCTGACATTCTGCTGACGTGACCGACCCAGCGCAATTGAATTTGTTTCAGCATTGCGAAGATGCAGGGTAGTTTTGTTCGCATCAGAAATTCAGTGTCTGGGATTCTGTCCTGCCATTTGATGGTGAGTATACGTCTAATGCAATTGAGGTGGATGTGATTCAATTTCTTGGCGTGCCATTGGTAGACGGTCCAAGTTTCCAAGCCATAGAGCATGGAGGGCAGGACGATGGCCTTTCACATACAGAGCTTCACAGAGAGGTTAACTCCACGTCAATTCCAAACTGATGACCATAGACTTCTGAAAGCGCAGCTGGCTTTTGAAATACAGAATATCACATCATCAATTAGCACATGCTGACAAACAATGCTTCCGAGATAGGTAAACTTCTCAATGGCAGATAGAAGTCGGTCATTGACCCGCAAAACAGGTTCTTTGTAGGGCGTGCCCAGAGCACTGTTTTGTCGGTGCTGATGGTCAGTCCGAAGTTGTCGCAGGTGGCGGAGAACATGTCCAGAGAGCATGTCCATCATGGTGGTGGCATTGAGGGCACAGTCATCGGCATACAGCAGTTTGCGCACATGCTGAAAGGAAACCTTGGTCACTGCTTGAAGCCTTCGCAGATTGAACAGTTTGCCGTCAGTGCGGTATCGGAGCTCAACGCCGGGGTTCTCGTCCCTGTATGCATCCCACAACATGGCGGAGAACATGAGACTAAAGAGTATCGGAGCAAGAACACATCCTTATTCGACTCGGTGATGACTGAAAGGGGGTCTGATATGATGCCATTATCGATGACGCGAACAAGCATGCCATCCTGAAATCCTCGGACGATGCGAATAAATTTGTCCGGGCAGCCATATTTTCGCATAATTGTCCACAGACCTTCTCTGTTCACAGTGTAAAAAGCCTTCGTGAGATCAATAAATGCAGTATATAAAATGACGTTTTGCTCTTGACATTTTTTTTGCAATTGACGAACAGCGAAGATCATGTCCACGGTGCTCCACTCTTTGGCGCATTGTATTTCTGGCTAAAGACCTGATTCCAGATGTGTAGAAAGACAGTTAAGAAGAATCCTTGCTAAAATTATACCGGAGATATTCAGAAGTGAGATTCATCTGTGATTGTCACAAATTTGACGATTTCCTTTCTTCTTGTATAAGTGGACAATTGAGGAATCCGTCCTTGCATCCAGATTTCTTGAAAGAAGAGAGTCAATTACAGGAGAAGTTGAGCGCCGGAACTTTTGTATATCTCCACAGGAATCGCACCAGGGCCTGGCACCTTTCCATTTGATAGCTGGTTGACCGCTTTTTGAGTTTCCTCCATGGAAGGTAGGAGATCCAAGGAATTGTCGATGTCCACTTGTGTTGAAGTCCACCTGTCCGATGCATCCATATTAATAACCGATGGTCAGTTGAGCACATGTTGAAAGTGTTCGACCCACCGGTTCAGTATTTGTGACTTATCTGTGATGAGAGTTTCCCAGTCGGCACCGAGAAGGGGTGACGTGCCTATCATAAACATGCACACACATACACACACATATACAGACACACACACCACAGCACAGACTGTTTAATAAACCAGTAATAAAGAGTAATAATGACGTAATATAGTGTGTTGAGTGTAAGTGTGGATCACTTACTTCACAAAACAATTCATGTGTGTGTTTACATATAGATGAATAAATTAGTTTCAGGCAGCAGCAGAATTATTGCCATTAATTTGCAATTATTAATATTAATAACAAAAAATATTATTTATTTACTACTATTTATATGTTATATGGGTTTAATAGTTATATAAAAGTTTTGTGCAAAAGTTTAAAACCAGACATGAGTTTACACTTTGGATAAGCTGACCCAGAAGTGTAATCAGAACGGAAGTGAGTCATTATTTCAGTCGTGTGTTTATAATGTGTTGTGTTTCCAACTTTCTAACAAGCAGGATTTACATTTTTAAATTAAGATTTAACTTAATGATCACTTTTATACAATTTAAGTTAAAAATGTGGATTTTTTTATTTTGTCAGCTCCGCCCCTAATCTTAATCTTTGTCACAATTGAGTCAGTGTGTGTGTATGTGTGTGTATGTGTGTGTGTATGTGTGTGTGAAGTCAGTTCATACTCCTCTCTGTTTAAAGTATTACATTAACACCTTGTATATCTCAGTCTTGTTGCCATAGTAACATGTAGCAATGCTAACGCTGATATCATTCGCCCGTGATGTCCGCCGCTGTTAAAGCATCTCACTGCCGCTAATATTTATATTTATATATATATATATATATATATATATATATATATATATCTGTACATTTCGGTGACATGTTGGAGTTACTTATTCACTGCCATCGTTTGAATTAAAGTTACTGAACAAAATCTCGCCTGCTTTCACCTCAACGAACTGCAAGCTGTTGGTTTATTTTAATAAACAGAAGTTTTTTTTTTCCATCTGCTGCACCTGAACTTGTTTGCAGATTCGAATCAAAAGCAGCTGATAAATATTATGTGTGTGTATATATGCGTGTATATGTGTGTGTGTGTGTGTGTGTGAGGTCCGTGCACCTCGTAAGCCATTCTTATTGTATAGTGATGTGTATAAAACAGTCAAATCTGCAGTAGTTACGTATTTTCACAATAATTTTACATAATAAACAAAAACGTAATGAAAAGTTAATGTTTTTTCTGAAAGTTTAGCATTTGTCATGTTTTATTATTCATAAGAACATTTTATTAAAAATGTAAAATATTAATTTTTCCCCCCCGGGATGTTAATAACTGTGATATCTCTCATTGCTCTACAGCGGCCCCTGCTGCTCCACTTCTTAGCATCCTTCAGGATATTGTTTAACGATGTCCAGTACAGAATCGTATATTTTCACACCCATTTCTCTCTTTTCTGTCTGACTTTTATCCGCTATCAGTGCCGTCTCGTCACGCCAGAATTACGAGAATTACGAGACGATGTCTTTTTTCATCCTCTCCGATGTGGGAATGAGTTGTTTCTATGGAAACGCTTAACATCATGACAGGTTTGTGGATTAAACAGAAAACTGCACTCTTCGGAATTATTTATTACGAAGAGAGAAACTGCAGGCAACCTGTGCTAACCACACTCTTAACTCCACCCACAGGCCCACCTCCAACTCCACCCCCAATTTTACGGGTTCTTAAATTGTGACATAAACTGTGTTGAAACTGTGTTGTGTAACTTGTTATGAACGTAAAAGTGTGGGAGCATGTGGAGTAAAAAAAGATTTGATACTTTATACTGACATGTATAGAGGTAGTGTACAGTCATTTCCTGAAGTATTGGCACCCAGGTTTTAAGCAATTTTTAAAAAGTTTTTTTTTAACATTATCTAACATGGAACATTTATTTATGTATTTATTTATTTTCATAACACTATAGCATCAACGTTGTGACACTAGTTTTACTGTTAGAATAATTAAAATTAATTTTATTTATCTGACATGATTTCCTTGCATGTTTAATCGCATCATCTCATGATGTCGTGTGTTTACACATGAGTTTTTCAGATGTGGTCACATGATCATGTGAAGTGTGTGTAACGTTTAAAGGTAAAGCCAGTTGAAGGTTTTAAAAGCCTGTTTCCTGTTTCAGCCCGAGAGCCTGAGAGCTCGTTTTCTTCTAATGTGAGAAGGAGAGAAAGGAGGGATGAGAGCAATAACAGAGCGATGTTGAGAGCACTTGTGTGGAATAATCAGGCCGGTGTGATCCTCACACGGGGGAAATGGAATCGTCCGTCCTGATTCTGAACAGAACAATGCCATTGATTTGAGTAAAAGCCGCAGTCCGATTTTTTTTCCCACACTATCGAACCGACTCGCCACAAACGCACATTACTGCTGATTGTGTGTTACATCATTGATTGGTGCGATGGCCGAGACACAGAAACGGCCGCAGTGATGATTACAGAATTTCACACATTTTACTTTGAGAGAGAGACAGTGTGTGTAGGACACCAACAATCCATTATTATATAAGTAATAATTCACATTTAATCTTTAATAATTATGCGTGTGTGTGTGTGTGTGTGTGTGTGTGTGTATGTATGTGTGTGTGTGTATAATACTGAGTAGCAGGGTATGCGTGATGAAGTGGAGTTACTGTTCCCACCCTGAAGATGATTATTTTCCTCTAACAGCACACCCTGGGTGCTTTATTCCTCTCACACCACGGTGACTCTCCAACAAATACAATGCATTATTTATTAAAGAATGACATCATACTTTATATCTGTTTATAGTTACATTTAATGTTCATAAAACCATTCAGTTCCAGTTTTCACTTACTATCACAGGGGTGGAGGAGGACGCAAGCGCAGGAGCAGAGACATGAGGGCAGGAACAGTCCGAGTTAGACAGTAATGCACGATGTGAGGGGTATCCAGAGATGCAGGCGTGAACAGATACTGAATCTCAATAACGGTGTTCCCGAGATGTAGAGGTAATCACGCAGATAGTCGGGTGGAAACAGGTAATGTTTAGATATGCGGGTTTTTTAGAGACATGGTCGTAAACAAGCAGGGTGTCGTGATGAACTAGGTAATACTCAGCAATGCAGGTTATCCAGAGACGTGGTCGTAAACAGGCAGATTGTCAAGATAAACCAGGTAATACAGAATCGTAAGGATAATCCAGAAGCGTAGTCTTAAACAAAGCGGGAAGTCGAAACCAACCAGGTGAATTCACAGAATATGGAAAGCTTGGTATCACAGCTAACATACGTTCTGGAGCATATACTTCTCAACCTGAAATAAGAATGTGACTACTTAAATACCAGTGGATGCCGAAGGCTAGTCACAGGTGTTGCGAATCAGAACTCTGGTGATCTTGAACGCATGCGCGCTTGTGTTGGATTCTGGGAACTGAAGTCAAGGTCGGACGGGGTTGAGTGCATGCACGCTCGTTTTGGATTCTGGGAACCGGAGTCCCGGTCGGACTGAGCTATGACAGAGTCCCCCCCAAGGGCTCACTCCGGGAGACCTTGCCCCTCTTAGTCTTCCTCGGGGTCTTGGGCCAGGGTATTCCGGGTGAGAGGTGTGAAAGTCTTCCATAAGTTTCGGATCTAGGATATCCTAACGTGGAACCCAACATTGTTCCTCCGGGCCATATCCCTCCCACTCGACCAAATACTCCAATCCTCATTCTTCGTTGCGATTTCAGAATCCTACTTACCTGGTAAGCTGGTTGTCCCTCGATCTGGAGTGGAGGAGGCGGACTGGCTGCCGGTAGTTCCTGTGCTAGGGGACCTTCCACCACTGGCTTCAGACGGGAATTCACACATGGAATGACGTGGATATACGACTATGTGGAGGCATCTTCAAGTGGGAGGTGACTTCATTGATTTGTCGGAGGACCTGGTAAGGGCCGGCATATCGAAGGGTTAGTTTCCTGCAGCTGTGTTGTTGTTTCATATCTTTAGTAGAGAGATACACTCTATTTCCAGGTTTGTAGTTAGGGTGGTCTCTACGTCGGCGATCTGCCTGACGTTTATACCCCTCTGAGATGGCTTCGAGTCGTCGATGGGTGGCTGCCCAGACCAGCTCACTACATTCGAACCACCGGTCGACAGCTTGGGCTGCCGTAGGAGTAGCATTCCACGGGAACTGCGGGGGCTGGTACCCGAGCATGCACTGGAACGGTGTGAGTTTGGTGGCTGAGTGTTGGAGGGAACTCATACGCATACTCAGCCTGAGGTATAAAGGAGCTCCAATCCTCTGGATTACGAGCGCAGAAGGTCCACAGGAAACGGCCCAGTTCCTGGTTAACCCTTTCAGCCTGGCCGTTGGCTTGGGGTGATAGATAGACGTGAGATTCATGGTCACCCCTAATTTCTCCATGAAACACGTCCATACCCAAGAAGTGAACTGAGGCACAGTCGCAGACAATCTCTTCAGGGATGCCAAAGTAACGGAAAACATGTTGAAAGATCAGGTTGGCTGTAGCAAAGGCGGTGGGTATCGTGGGTACAGTAATGAAACGGACAGACTTCGAGAACCTGTCTACTACTACTAGGATTGCTGTGTTCCCCTGGGAAACGGGCAGGTCCATGACAAAATCGATAGCGAGATGCGACCATGGTCTTTCAGGCGTAGGTAAGGGCTTCAGCTTTCCTACTGGCAGTGTCCTGGGAACTTTGGCCTGGGCACACGTTGAGCATGAGGCCACTGTAGTTCGGATGTCTCGCTCCATCTTCGGCCACCAGTATCTTGTTAGCAGGATCTGATAAGTTCGTTGTGCCCCGGGGTGCCCAGTCCCTTGGACCGAATGGGTTAGTGATCACATTAGTTCGGTGTCTTTCTGGTATAAATCATTTTCCTGGCAGGCAGTTAGCCGGAATGCTGGCTGTGGGCATCTTCTCTAACTCCTGGTTAAAATTCCATTCTACAGCGTTGAGAATGCAGGTCAGGTTGATCACATGGTCCTCCTAATTTGGAACATTATCTGTGGGACGAGAAAGGTGATCAGCTTTGGTATTCTTGGATCCGGGACGGTAGGAAACAATAAAATTGAACCGGGTAAAGAACAGGCTCCAAAAACAGTGTGATGTAATAAACATAGATTAAGTTAAATATGCTCATTTCTCTTTCTACATTTTATATAAATTCTATTTAGATTTTATTTTTGTATTCAGAGGCTAAACTTAAGAACAGACGGAGGGGGGCTGTGTGTGTGAGTGTGAGTGTGTGAGTGTGTGTGAGTGTGTGTGTGTGTGTGTGTGACTGTGTGTGAGTGTGTGTGTGTATGTGTGTGTGTGTGTGAGTGTGTGTGTGATGTGTGTGTGTGTGTGTTTGTGTGTGAGTGTGTGTGTGTGTGTGTGTATGTGTGTGTGTTTGAGTGTATGTGTCTGAGAGTGTGTGTGTGTGTGTTTGTGTGTGAGTGAGTGTGTGTATGTGTGTGTGTGTGTGTGTGTGTGTGTGTGTGTTTCTGAACTGTAAACTGAAATGAAATTTTTTAATATAAGAACTTTCAGAACCCCACCTTCACACCTAAAGAATGTCTACAAAGGCAGTACACACACACACACACACACACACACACACACATACACGCACACACACACACTTGGGATAGTGTATGTGTTCACAGTTCTGAGTGTTTTCTGTGAATCACAGGTGATATCTGAGTCTGTTTATAGACAAGTGAGGAGTGTGTTATATATCGGAGTGCAGGGTTTAGACCAGTGTGTGTGTGTGTGTCTGTGTTGTGTGTGTGTGTGTGTGTGTGTGTCTTATCAGTGTTTGTGTCGCTTAGGGATGGATTTAAAAGAGTGTCTCTTCGTCTTCATAAAGAGGAAAAGCGAATCCCAAGGGTCCATCTGTTTGAATTTAATATCACAAACTCATTGTCATTCTGTGAGCCTTCAGTGTGTGCATGTGTGTGTGTTCTTATCTCTACTAATACACACACACACACACACACACACACAGAGAGCAAACATATACACTTAGAGAAAGAGGAGATGAGTGAGTGTGTTAGAGATAAGAACAAGTATGATAGAAAGAGAAAGAGTGTGTGAGAGACAAAAACGAGGAAAATAGTAAAGGAAAAGAAATCAGAGAGAGAGAGATTTGATTTTTTAACACAACTTTATTCACTCCAAATTTTTGGTACCTTTACAAATATACACTTTTGAGAAAACATTGTTTTATTTAAAAACAAAAGAGAGAAGAAAGGTGGATAGGAAGGAGAAGAATAGGGAAAGAGAGAAGAAAAAAGATGAAGAGGTCCTCCTCTAAAAAAAAATTCCTAAACCTCAAACCCTTAATCATTCTGAATCACATAATAATTAATTCCTTGCGATTGCTGCCCATTTCTTCAGTCTGGATCGTCTCCTGGGGGACATTACTCCCATGGTGTTCTGTACAGAGTTGATGAAGGCCGGGAAGAATTTAGGGAAGAATTTAGTCAGTATGATGTTTCGTTTTCCTTTAATCACTTTTAGAAACTGATTAATCAGGACGGGTGTCATTATTGTTGCTGGTGCGGGGACGCGTGTCGGTATCGTTGTTGGTGTGGGGACGAGTGTCGGTATCGTTGTTGGTGCGGGGACGGGTGTCATTATTGTTGCTGATGTGGGGACGGGTGTCATTATCATTGCTGGTATGGGGACGGGTGTCATTATTGTTGCTGGTGTGGGGACGGGTGTCAACGCTATCACTGGATACTGTGATCACCCCAGTGGTGTGTACCTTACTGACCTCTTCCTGCTGTGACCTCAGTGAGACGTTACTCCCCTCTGCTCTGGGTTCTTGTTCTCCAGTGACCTCCCTCTGGCTGTCTCCGTGCTACTGCAGTTGCTGCTGCGCCCCGGCCGTGTCTCCCCGGAGCTCCCCGGTTGCGCCGCTCTGCGTGGGCAGCTCAGCCGCTTGTGTCTGACCTCCCCACACCCAAAGCACCTCAGGCTCTCAGTGGTGGTGTAGACGGTGTAGCTGTTGCCGCTGTGTTTGACTTTAAAGTTTACATCCAGCGTTTGTTCCCGGTTATTTAGAAACATATTCACCTGTCTCTGAAACGACAGGACGTGTTTCACCGCGGGGTTTCTACAACCGAGTGGAGATCGGACATGGGGCCGGCGAACTTGCTGAATCGGAGCAGCTCCTCCACTATTGCCTCGTCTTTTACGAAGGCGAGCACGTTGGAAATCACTCCCCTTGTCGCAGGAGTGGAAGGGGGGTAATGTCCAGCATGTCATCGTTTAGCTCTATTATACCTTTACACAGCGCGTCGACAAGTATTTCTTTCTTCAGGAAGATCATCACAGCTTTGTCCATACGGGAGCCGGAGTGGATGTTCTCACACCCGATCCGCTCTCCCACCGTTAGCAGAATCTCCTCCACCTGTTCTCCATTTGCCGGCACACACCTGACACCATGGCGGAGAGACAGCGTCTCCCCTCCGGCCTCAGAGGCCGTGGCGTCTCTCTCACCCTCACTGACTCTCAAGTTTTCACCAACCACTGATAAATCAACAGCTGGACTTTCAAACAATTGAAGAAGGAAAGGAAAAAACAGACAAAACTTGCAAAAAACTTTTGGCAAAACGCCGAACCACTCTCGCGTCCTCCACCCACCACGCTAACTCTTCCACCGTGCATGTGCAGAGAGAGAGAGAGAGAGAGAGGATGTGTGTGATTGAGAAAAACTGTGTACTGAGTTAGAGAGAAAAGAAGACGAAGGGAAAGAGGAAAGAGGAAAGAGGCAGCACGGGGCAGAGAGACAGAATTAAAATGAGATGATGTGTTTCCGTTCGATCATGGACGAGATTTGTGAACGTCTGCAGAAGTGAATGTGAATGAATTTGAGCGTCTATCAGTGACGGTCT
Source organism: Ameiurus melas (assembly GCA_012411365.1). NCBI lineage: Eukaryota > Metazoa > Chordata > Actinopteri > Siluriformes > Ictaluridae > Ameiurus > Ameiurus melas. Next base: position 29,931,642 of record CM022752.1, read on the forward strand.
GGAGAACATCCTGAACACTGTGTAAACATGAAGCAAGAGAAAACTTCAATTCCCATGGGACATGACACGCAGCAGCGGCGTAGTGAAGAGATGTAATATTCCTTTATTCATCACAGTTAAGTGCTTTTTCCTGTGCAGAGTTCTGTCCATTTATTAAACTGAGAAATACTTTTATTTCTCCATCTGTTTATCTGAGCATGAGCGAACGATAACATGAAGCACAGTGGAAAAGAAAAATCTATCTGTCTATCTGTCTGTGTATCTGTCTGTCTGTCTGTCTGTCTGTCTGTCTATCTATTTGTAGGTCTGTCTGTCTGTCTATCTATCTGTCTGTGTATCTGTTTGTCTGTCTGTCTATCTATCTGACTTTCTGTCTATCTATCTATCTATCTATCTATCTATCTATCTATCTATCTATCTATCTATCTATCTATCTATCTATCTATCTATCTATCTATCTATCTATCTATCTATATGTGTATATATACTTCTAGAAGTTCCTGTCTCTGGCAGTGGGTGTGGCCTTCTTCAAAATGGATTGTAGAATATAAATGAGAGAGAGGGAGAGAGAGAGAGAGAGAGAGAGAGAATAAGAAACAAATCTCTCTTTGACTTTCATCGCTTTCTTTCCCTGAAAAGGACATCATTAAATAAGCAAGGTGAATGAGATACACACACACACACACACACACCACACACACAGACACACACACACACACACACACACCAAACACACAAATACACACGCACACATACACACAGCAAACACATACACACACACACACACCACATACGTACATACACACCAAACACACAAATACACACACACACAAACACACATTCAAATACAAAAAATTATCTGCAGGCCTGTGTATACATCGTTTTCTAAAACATGCATTGGGAAATGAAACTCACGTCCAGTTATTCAGATTAAAATCTTATTGGCCTGCTGCACATTAATATGCAAATGAGCTCATAATGACATCGTCAAGTTGATGAACTGATAATCTTGATTTTATGTGTCAAAAACATTCACGTGTAAATCACGTGTCACTAACACTCACAAGTGAATTATTGGCAAAGGTTTTGGCACCCAAGATGAAATGACAGTTCATTCTTCTAAATTAAAAGAAGGACAAGATTAAACTTGACATATTTCAGAAGATGCATAATTACTGAATAGAAAGAATGTATATGTGGTGTGTGCAAAAGTTTGGCACACACATTTAATCCACCACTTTTTTTCTGCCCTCCCTCATGTCCTGTTTGTAAGGTTCTGTAAGGTCTCAGAATATCACTGATCCATTACACCACAATCTTAAGTTCTTTGACCCATTTAAACTCTCTCAGGATGAGCTCTTCTAAGCAGCTGCCTGAGCATCAGAAAATATAGATAATTGACACTTATAAAGTATGAGATGGCTATAAAAAGATATCTAAACGCTTCAGCCTTGCAATTTCCAATGTCTGAAATATCATTAAGAAATGGGAGTTACAGGAATATGATGAAATTAAATCAGGACCTGAAAGGTCGAGAAAAATCTGTGATAGAAAACTGATCGTAAAGTGCTGAGAAATATTCGAAGCAAAATCCGCTAATCACTGCACACGAGCTGCAGCGAGGTTTAACTGGAAGAAAACCCAATTTTCAGCTATAAAAATAAATATAAACTTTCCAGGAATCTAATCACAGATGCTGATGTATGATGTGCAAAAATACACTGATGACAGTAAAAGTTTTGAAATAGAAAAATGGAAATGTTAAACTGAAACAAGTTCTGGAGCAAGACAACGTTCCAAGGTGTTTTGGCTATGACATTGCAGTGTATGAAAGGGTGTGTAAACTTTTTCCACACATAGAATTGAATTTGTTTTACTATTAATTTACACTATTTTGTGATTTAATTCAGCAACAGATATACTATATGTATCACAGGTGGTTGTTTTTAGAATACCTGTGATCCCTTCCTTGTGGTGTGGGATTCTACAGAGGCAACGGCTCCCAGGAAAGGGTCAAGATAAAGATTGAGATAATGTTTACAGATAACGTTTGATCTTTTGAAGATAAAGATCATCAAAATGACCTCAAATTACATGACAGAACAATTTCCAAATCTTTGGTCTGATTATAAGCAACATATTTCCTCAGTAACATCATCATCTACACAAGTACAGCACATAACGTTAACACTGTACTGATTTCAGACCATCAGGGTTAAACTGAGTTACCGCCACACACAAGATAATACTGACATGTACTGAAGTATAGAAGATACTGAAATCGATAGATAGATAGATATATAGATAGATAGATAGATAGATAGATAGATAGATAGATAGATAGATAGATAGATAGATAGATAGATAGATAGATAGATAGATAGATAGATAGATAGATAGATAGAAAAGATAGATAGATAGATACACAGACAGACAGACAGACAGACTTTTGACAGACAGACAGACCGACCTTTTTTATTCCCAAAGAGGAAATTTGGTACACAAACACTAAGGGAATACCAAAGTGAAGGGAATATGAAGTGTATGGAATACTGAAGTTTAGGGAATACTGAAGTATAGGGAATACCGAAGTGTATGGAATACTGAAGTGTGGGGAATACTGAAGTGTAGGGAATACCAAAGTGTATGGAATACTGAAGTGTAGGGAATTCTGAAGTGTGTGGAATACTGAAGTTTAGGGAATACTGAAGTATAGGGAATACTGAAGTGTATGGAATACTGAAGTGTAGGGAATACCGAAGTGTATGGAATACTTAAGTGTGGGGAATACTGAAGTGTAGGGAATACCGAAGTGTATGGAATACTTAAGTGTGGGGAATACTGAAGTGTAGGGAATACCAAAGTGTATGGAATACTGAAGTGTAGGGAATACTGGAGAATAGGGAATAACATAACTTATATGTTTTGAAAACTGTCATTAACTTTCACACTCCCATGTTGCATCCCGAGTCCTGACTGTTCAACATTATACAGCTCTACACATGATTAAGTATATTATATTAAATATAACTGTGTGTAAATTATATAGTCATGACAAGGACAAAATTGTAATTGTACTTTCACACTAACAATTAGAATTATTCAATAATTTCAGTCTGTGTGTGTGTGTGTGTGTGTGTGTGTGTGTGTGATCCCTTAATAATCACAAAACAGCGATAATAAACCCATACATTTTCCACACATTTTATTTTTATTCTTTAAAAGATGGTGCACTAATGGACTGAAAGTCAGATATATTGGTCAGTAGCTGTGTAGATGAACACGCTTCTCACTCATGCACTCTGAGCTCCGCTCAACATCGCTGTCATACCTATTTATCCTGAGTATTTGCTCCATTATTTGGACTGAATGAAACCAGATTTATTTATTTTTTTTGCACATCTCGAATTTACAACAGACAACAGAGAGATGGAAAAGGTCACGGAGCAAACAGGAAGTGCAGCATTCTGAACCACTGTTTGTTTTTTCTACTGTGTTGATGATAAAGCGTGCAAACGCACAGCCACCGATTGTTCCTCACAGATAAATAATGCTTATTCAATTGTTTTCCATGCTAACCGCAGGAAAAAAAAGGCGGGCGCGGGCGCCCCTTTTGGACAGAAGAGGACTGGTTCATGTTTAGCATGGGGTTAGCGGGTGGTCACATGGTTCATTCAAACACATGATGTTACATAAGCATAAAAATAAAAAAACACAAAAAAAAAATTCTGACAAAAACACATCCTTTTTAGTATCTTTCATTTTTGAGCGTTTTCATGTCAAAGCCATAAAGATTTTCTTCCATTTCCACTGTCAAGGGTGAAGGACATTATTTTGATAATTTGAAGTTAAAGAAAAAGTAAGCTGTGTACTAATTTTAATTAGCAAGAATGGTTAGGGGTTAGAGGCTACTGATATGAGTGGGATATAGAAAGGTAAGAGGTTAAGGTTGTGCTACTGATGTGGGTGGGATATAGAAGGATTAGGGGTTAGGCTTAGGGTTAGAGTTGTGCTACTGATATGAGTGGGACATAGAAGGGTTAGGGGTTAAGGTCAGGGTTGTGCTACTGATGTGGTTGGGATATAGAAGGGTTAGGGGTTAGGGTTGTGCTACTGCTTTGGGTGGGATTTAGAAGGGTTAGGGATTGTGGTTAGGGTTGTGCAACTGATATGGGTGGGATGTAGAAGGGTAAGGGTTGTGCTACTGATGTGGGTGGGATATCGAAGGGTTAGGGTTGTGCTACTGATATGGGTGGGATGTAGAATGGTTAGGGTTAGGGTTAGAGTTGTGCTACTGATATGGATGGGATGTAGAAGGGTTAGGGTTGTGCTACTGATGTGTATGGGATATAGAAGTGTTAGGGTTAGGGTTGTGCTACTGATATAGGTGGGATGTAGAAGGGTAAGGGTTGTGCTACTGATGTGGGTGGGATATAGAAGGGTTAAGGGTTAGGGTTGTGCTACTGATGTGGGTGGGATATCAAAGGGTTATGGGTTAGGGTTGTGCTACTGATATGGGTGGGACATAGAAGGGTTAGGGGTTAGGGTCAGGGTTGTGCTACTGATGTGGGTGGGATATAGAAAGGTTAGGGTTAGAGTTGAGCTACTGATGTGGGTCGGATATAGAAGGGTTAGGGTTGTGCTACTGATGTGGGTGGGATATAGAAGGGTTAAGGGTTAGGTTTGTGCTACTGCTTTGGGTGGGATTTAAAAGGGTTAGGGGTTGTGGTTAGGGTTGTGCTGCTCATATGGGTGAGATGTAGAAGGGTAAGGGTTGTGCTACTGATGTGGGTGGTATATCAAAGGGTTAGGGGTTAGGGTTGAGCTACTGATGTGGGTGGGATATCGAAGGGTTAGTGGTTAGGGTTAGGGTTGTGCTACTGATGTGGGTGGGATATAAAAGGGTTAGGGTTAGGGTTAGGGTTATGCTACTGATATAGGTGGGATGTAGAAGGGTAAGGGTTGTGCTACTGATGTGGGTGGGATATAGAAGGGTTAGGGGTTAGGGTTGTGCTACTGATGTGGGTAGGATATCAAAGGGTTATGGGTTAGGGTTAGGGTTGTGCAATTGATGTGGGTGGGATATAGAAGGGTTAGGGTTGAGCTACTGATGTGGGTCGGATATAGAAGGGTTAGGGTTGTGCTACTGATGTGGGTGGGATTTATAATGGTTACAGTTAGAGTTAGGGTTGTGCTACTGATATAGGTGGGATGTAGAAGGGTAAGGGTTGTGCTACTGATGTGGGTGGGATATAGAAGGGTTAGGGGTTAGGGTTGTGCTACTGCTTTGGGTGGGATTTAAAAGGGTTAGGGGTTGTGGTTAGGGTTGTGCTACTGATATGGGTGGGATGTAGAAGGGTAAGGGTTGTGCTACTGATGTGGGTGGTACATCGAAGGGTTAGGGGTTAGGGTTGAGCTACTGATGTGGGTGGGATATAGAAGGGTTAGGGTTAGGGGTGTGCTACTGATGTGGGTGAGATATCGAAGGGTTAGGGGTTAGGGTTAGGGTTGTGCTACTGATGTGGGTGGGATATAGAAGGGTTAGGGTTAGGGTTATTATTGTGCTACTGATATAGGTGGGATGTAGAAGGGTAAGGGTTGTGCTACTGATGTGGGTGGGATATAGAAGGGTTAGGGGTTAGGGTTGTGCTACTGATGTGGGTGGGATATAGAAGGGTTAGGGGTTAGGGTTGTGCTACTGATGTGGGTAGGATATCAAACGGTTATGGGTTAGGGTTGTGCTAATGATATGGGTGGGATATAGAAGGGTTAAAGGTTAGGGTTGTTTTACTGATATGGGTGGGATATAGAAGGGTTAGGGGTTAGGGTTAGGGTTGTGGTACAGATATGTGTGAGATGTAGAAGGGTTCGGGCTGTGCTATTGATATGGATGGGATATAGAAGGGTTAGGGTTAGGGTTGTGAAACTGATTTGGGTGGGATTTAAAAGTGTTAGGGGTGTGCTATTGATGTGGGTGGGATATCGAAGCGTTAGGGGTTAGGGTTGAGCTACTGATGTGGGTGGTATGTAGAAGGGTTAGGGTTGTGCTACTGATGTGGGTGGGATTTAAAAGGATAAGTGGTGTGCTACTGATGTGAGTGGGATATCGAATGGTTAGGGGTTAGGGTTGTGCTACTGATGTGGGTGGGATATAGAAGGGTTAGGGTTGTGCTACTGATGTGGGTGGAATATAGAAGGGTTCGGGTTGTGCTACTGATGTGAGTGGGATATCAAAGGGTTAGGCATTAGGGTTGTGCTACTGATGTGGGTGGGATTTAGCAGGGTTACGGTTAGGATTAGGGTTGTGCTACTGATGTGGGTGGAATATAGAAGGGTTAAGGTTAGGGTTGTGCTACTGATATGGGTGGGATATAGAAGTGTACTTAAAAGGAAGTGTATGGAAAAATATTTATGCATGGAAAACTGAATTGTAGGAAATACTTTAATGTACAGAACTCAAAATGCAGAAAATTCTGTAATGTTTATAATACTGAATTGTTTGGAATACTGAAATGTATGGAATACTACAGTATACAGAATACTGAGTTCTACAGAGAACTGTACTGTATCCAATACTGAAGAGTACTAAATATTAAAGTGTACACACAATTCCACACGCCAGCAATGTGATGACTGTAAATTTGTCATGTGATATGAATCGTCGACATCATGAAAAAGGTTATACAGTACATTACTACATAAACACCTCTGTATATGTCTGTGTAAATGTTTCAGGAATATGGATCATTAATAACTAAGCAACAAAACTTCTATTTAGAGTATTTTACTAGTGTAGTATTTAACCTTCTGTGTAGTGCACTATGTATATGATTTGGGACAAAGCCCTTCAGAAATGAGGGGACACAAACTGAATTTTCCTTTATCTCACAAACTTCAAAGTTAATTTTACCAAAGCTTCAGAGAGCTGAACTTTCACTCCAGAGTGACTGTCACATTTGGGAATCTCTTTGCTGTGGAATGATGATTGGTTTAGTCATTGACTGATTTCTCAAAGGTGATATAGATAAAATATATAAATATATAAATTTACATTTCCACAGACTGACACTCAGTGTGCTTTGATTCTCCTCCTTTTAACATGTTTCTCCTTATTGCATCAGCGAGACCCAAGCACGGATAAAGGAATGAGCATGTTGGAAAAAAAGTCACCCTCTACATATGTGAGAATGAAACCCATAGTGCATGACTGTGATGCACAGGGGGCTGATGGGATTTCAATTATGATCAATACAGTGTAGGGAATACTAGAGTGTACACAATACTGAAGTGTACGGAATACTGAAGTGTAGGAAATACTGAAGTATAGGGAATGCTGAAGTATAGGGAATGCTGAAGTGTAGGGAATACTGAAGTGTAGGCAATACTGAAGTGTAGGCAATACTGAAGTATAGGGAAAACTGAAGTATAGGGAATACTGAAGTATAGGGAATGCTGAAGTGTAGGGAATACTGAAGTGTAGAGAATACTGAAGTGTAGGGAATACTGAAGTATAGGGAATGCTGAAGTATAGGGAATGCTGAAGTGTAGGGAATACTGAAGTGTAGAGAATACTGAAGTGTAGGGAATACTGAAGTGTAGGGAATACTGAAGTATAGGGAATGCTGAAGTGTAGGGAATACTGAAGTGTAGGGAATACTGAAGTATAGGGAATGCTGAAGTATAGGGAATACTGAAGTATAGGGAATCCTGAAGTATAGGGGATAGTGAAGTGTAGAGAATGTTGAAGTATAGGGAATGCTGACGTGTGCGGAATACTGAAGTCTACGGAATACTGGAGCATATGGAATAATGAGGTGTACTTAACTGTAAGTATGATTTAATGTGTGTGTGTGTGTGTGTGTGTGTGTGTGTGTATGCTAGACTAGCTCATGTGTCATATCAACACAGTTCAATAATTAGCCAACAATATGAAGTGAGATGTGCTGCAGAGCATGAGAGCACTCCAGTTTGAGATCAGGAACTCATTTTTATTTCCTCATTAATCACAGTATTAGATTTTTGAGCTTCACAGGGAGGAAAAAGGTATCAGACGATCACCAGCTGGTAACCAATTAGCTGCTAATGCTAACCTCTGCATGAGCTCACACACATGCGAGTGTTAGCTCTTGAGGTGTTGAGGCTCAGATTAGCATTAGTGTGAGTGCTAGCATGAGTGTTAGCGTGCTGTCAGAGGGATCCTTTAGCTCATTTGTAAACAGGTTTTCATAATAGCTCTAATTAAGCATCACGGTCACCTGCCATTCAAAATAAACAGAGTTAGCCGTCCATGAAGCTAAACGCAGCAACCTTGTGAAGATCTCCAGCCAAGAAACAGTGTGTGTGTGTGTGTGTGTGTCCCAGTGGGTGATGTTCCTGATTAGTTTTTGCACTGTGTCGGTGAGTCAGATGTTTACGAAATCAACGGAGCAGCGTAATTCCTCCTCTAAAGTCGTTATCGTTAGCCGAGCATGTGCACATTTTTCCGGATCGCACACAACACAATATTGGTGACTAGCAACCCACTCTCCTTCACACACACACACACACACACACACAAACGCTACACCAAAAACTTTGTATTTCACTCTGCCACATGACCTCATCTTTTGTTAAATCCCCATCATTCTCCGTCAGCGAGAGTGGAACATAAAGTTCAATTTGATCAGGAGAACCTTTTGTTCCATTAGTTATCCCACACTAATTCATTTTCCTTTAAGAATCGATTCTTTAAACCTGAGGAACATTTTATTGAACTTTTATTAGTGAAGAATGATGAAGTCTTGTTGGAGAAACATTTTCATAAATCATATTAGTTTTTTTTCTTCTTCATGCTCATGTGATGAGACGCTGCGGCACGGCCGACCGCTATAAAACACCTGAATGCAAAAATAAACTCATTATCTAATTATAAAAGCCTTCAGAAGACAAATGAAACACACACACACACACACACACACACACAGAGGACGGACAAGTTCTTGCGCTCTTATGATCACTGACTGCATGATCACATTTAAAATCCCATCATGCTTTGCGAGGACGCCTCCTGATTCACAATCACACAAAGAGCCGTGTTTTCAATTCCCTCCAAAGCGCCTCAGGAATGTGAGTGAAATATAAATTCCAGATTTCTGCCATCTCACATTAACTCTTCTTTCACTCTTTACCAATATGTGTCTTCAGTTTTTAATAAATGACGAATTAAAAAGACTACTCAATCGTGCACTCAGTCCCCACTTCATTTAGAATAATCTTTATTAGAACGATTAGCATTTAAAGGGTGAGTGCAGCTAAATGTTTTATAAATTATAAATCAATGCACTACATCCACATGCAGTTGATCAGCTGGTGTGTGAAGGATGTTTCTGGAGCTATGAAACAAACGTAGCTAATAGATATTATAAGCTTAAAGCCACCTGTGATTCACTTTAATTAATACATGACTCCTTGAGTGATTCACTTGTATTTTTTTACTGTTCTAAACAACTCCTTTACTCCCCTGTAATTTACTACATTGTAATTTACACACGTGATTCCCTCACTTTACTAAACAGCTCCTTGAATGATTTACTTACAGCTAAATGACTCAGGGAGTGATGTACTAATATTAATAAATGACTCCTTGAGTGAATTATTTACATTAGTACATGACCCCTCAAGTGACTCACTTACAATTGAAAATAACTCAAGTGACTCATTTCCATTAATAAACGACTCCTTGAGTGATTTATTTACATTAACAACAAAAAAGACTCCTTATGTGATTCACTTACATTACTTGTTAGCTACGTTAGCATTATGGCACTTCACAGCTCATTGACCCCATCGAGGCTGAAGTGGACATTTTGGTCATTTCATTTTTGCCCAAACTGTAACGTCCTTTTCTCTTGATGTTAAACAGTCTATCAGTGAAATGTACGTAAACATTTCCATTCCTGTTTCTGCAACGTATCCTCAGCACTAACGTGCATCATTTCTAACCAGCCATAAAACACATTCACTTTCTTCACTGTTCTGTGAAATGGTTATATTTTATTCATTACAGACACACACACACACACACACACACACACACATATACGTACACAGATGTAAGTGTCTTTTTCACTTCCTCCTGTCACCCTCAAAGTCTTGCTCATAATATTCAGTAAATTATTTAACCGTATGTGTCAGGTGAGCGTGAAGGCTGTCATCTTGCTGCCTTTAACAAGCCCTCGCGCTGGGACGTGTTCCAATGCTGTTTTTAAAAGCACCCTTGTCTAAGTGCCACTTGGTTGACATCGCTGTAGAGTTCACACCATGGCGGAGAATTCAGTAGGACAGGGGAAACTTATTACTATTCCGACAAAAATCCATTACCATTTTATTTTCAAGGTAGAAATGATGGCTGCAGTTTTTGCTAACACTGAATAGCATTAGTATGAGCGGTAAAATCAGTACTGTCAACCTGCTGTAAAAAAACAACAGGAAAAAACTCTCATAGAATTTTTAATGATTTTAAATAGGAATTTTATTGGTTTTAATGGAAGCTGTAATGGTCCTTGTGGGTCTCCACTGGTAATTTGTTGCCTTCTATTTGTGGCATGTTATGTCAAGTGGATACAATAATGGTACGTGTAATGGTTACAATGGTCAACTGATAGTTTGTAATGGTATTTGTAGTGGAAACCATTAGAATTTCTGTGATGGTTTCTATTTTTATTTTTTATTGTTTTTATTGAATGATTCTTAAAGTGATTCACTCATGTTACTTGTTAGCGACATTATCCTCATCACGCAGTGAACACATTGATGCATTTGTGTTCCGGACTGTCTGGAAATTCCGGACAAAACAATTTTTGGAATTTCCACTCAAAAGTCAACATGAACAGTGTTTTTGATATTATACCTGTGATGTGTGGGGGAAATGATTTAAGGAAATTTAAAATGAATAAAAATAGAAATAATAAAGTAATCAAGACGAAGAAGAAGAATACATACAGATAAGTATTTGCCCCCATTCTGATTTCGTCTGTGTTTGTGTGTATCTCAGACTAAATTGTATAAGAAATGAAAATAAAATATAAGATAAAACAAAGGCAGTCTTAGTAAACACACAATACACTTTTTAAATGATAATGATGTTAATTATTGAAGCAAAAATGTTCTCCAATACCAACTGAGCCTTTGTGAAAATATATTTGCCCCCGTAGTTACTAATTCCCCAAATCTATAAGTCTGCATTGATAATGGTGTTCAGCTGGACGAAACAGAACCAGACCTGATTACTGCAAACCCTGTTCCCTTACATCAGCATGGAGTGGGTTTTTCATCAGCATGGGGTGGGTTAAAAGGTCTTACCGTGTAACACATTGTGGCAAAGTAGAAAGAGATTCCAGAAATGATGAGGCAGAAGGTGATTGAAATATATTAGTCTGGGAAGGGTTACAAAGCCATTTCAAAGGCTTTGGGATGCCAAAGAACAGAACTGTCAGCCGTTATCTCCAAATGGAAAAAATTCAGCATGGTAGTAAACCTTCCCAGAAGTGTCCGACCTTCCAAAATTCCTCCAAGACCACAGCGATGACTTATCCAGGAAGTCACAAAAGAGCCAAGGAGAAGGTCAAAGGTCCTCTGGGCCTCTCTTACATCAAAAAGGTCACTGTTCATGACTCCACTATCAGAAATACACTGGAGGAAATGGCTCCATGGAAGAGTGGTGAGGTGAAAACCACTGCTAACCCAGAAGAACAGTAAGGCTCACCTGAATTCTGCAAAACACACCTTGATGATCCTCAAACCTTGTCAGGGAATGTTCTGTGGACTGATGAGTGCAAAGTTGAACTGTTTGGTAGACAGGGGTCCACAAATAAACACATCATACCTACAGTCAAGCATGGTGGTCCATGGTGGTCCAAAGCAGAGGAGTAAGTCCTAGTCCTAGAAGTAAGTGAAAGTCTGATCTCCAGTTATCGGAAGAGTTTGGTTGCAGTTGTTGCTGCTAAAGGTGGCACAACCAGATTTTAAGTTCAAGGGGGCAATTAGTTTTTCATATGGGTGATAGGTGTTGGATATTTTTTGTATTTTTCTGCTTTAACAAATAAATAAATAAATAACTGTATAGTGTGTTTACTCAGGTTGCCATTGCTTTTGTTGTATTTCGTTTGAAGATATCAAACTATTTAGTATGAGATTTACACAAACAGAAGTAATTAGGAGGGGGCAAATACTTTTTTCACAGGACTGCATTATTTTAATAAGTATATTGTTTTGTTATTCACAAATCAAGCAAAACATAAAACATAATCATAATTTGTTTTATTTTAAGTTAAAAAAAAAATAAAGTACAAAATTAAAAAAAATGTTATTAAATGAAATGCATTTAAAAAAATATTTTTTTTGCATACACTATTTGCTTAAATTATATTTATAATAACATCAGATATAATTCATCACGTCTTATATGCAAACTGTTTCAGTGTCAAATACACTGATCATAAAATGTGCAATGCTTCAGCTTGTGTGTGTGTGTGTGGTGTGTGTGTGTGTGTGTGTGTGTGTGTGTGTGTGTTTGTGTGTGTGATGCTCGTCTGCATTACGTTCTGTGCTCGTAAGTTATTAAAGGCGAAACAGAGGGGGAATAAACAGAGAGTAAATCTCTGAGGAAATCCTCTTCAGCTTCAGTGTTCTCACTGCCAAGGGCTAGTGTGTTCCTGCTGAAGTCTCCTGCGTTATACACTCCTCCTCTCACTCATGTGATGTCGGTGATTCACTCTGGAGAGTCACGGCCCTGCGCTGGGCTTTGCTCAGAAACCTCCTGCTTTTCTTGGCGTGACTCATTTTCCTCGATTGGTTTTGTGATCTTCTCTATAAAGGCTCTACATAAATCCGTCTTCAGTACTCCAGCTAGGATGTTGCTACTGAACTACAAGAGGTCTAATTGGTTGAATCTGGGTCTCATACTCCAGTGCAGGTCTGCTGTTTATGGATAAGGTCTTATTGTTTTTAATTAAATTAAAGTACAGAAAGTATGAACACAGTTCACACCACATCTCTACACTTAATAGCACCCAAGTCCTTAAATAAAATGTGAGAGCATGTGTTATATGATGTTGTAAATGACTCTTTGAATGATTTATTTACATTAATAAATGATTCCTCAAACGATTCAGTTAAATTAATAAATGACTGTTCAAGTGGCTCACTTAAATTAATAAATGACTCCTCAACTGATTTACTAAAATTGTAATGACTCCTCAAGTGATTTATTTAGAATTCCAAATGGCTCCATGAGTGAATCATCAACAAGTCCTTCAGTTATTCATTTACATTAAAAATGACTCCTTGAGTGATTCAGTTACATTAATATATGACTCCTCGAGTGATTCAGTTACATTAATAAATTATTCCTCAGGTGATTCAGTTACATTAATAATTGACTCATTGAGTGATTTACTTAAAATTGTAAATGACTCCTTGAGTGAATCACTTGTATTTAATCAACAACTCGAGTTATTCACTTACAGTAATAAATGACCTCTCAAGTGATTCACTTGTAAATGATTCATCAAACAATTTATTTACAATTCTAAATGATTCCTCAAATACTTAAACTACATTAGTAAATGACTCCTTGTTGATTTAATTACATTTGTAAATGAGTCAAGTGATATATTTACATTTCTGTGACTTGAGTGATTCAATTACATTAACAGAGAATCCTCTAGTGATTCGATTCAACTTAATAAATGACTCCTTGAGGAATTTTCTAAAATAAATGTATTGGAGTGGTAGCTCTCGTCCTCATGATGCGGTCTTTAAGTAGGGAGTTTAAATGCTGCCTAAACATGTGCATATGTAGGGAACTGCCTATTTATTGACACACAGTGCAGGACTTTAATTTTAACCAGCGCACTCGTACTGTTACTGTAAAGTGTTTATTATTATTATTATTGTTGTTGTTGAAGTCGACACTGAGTAAGTAATTCATTTTTCAGCAGGTTGTAGTTAGCGTGCTCTGATTGTATTTGTCGCTACGGAGACCTTCAGTGTTTCTTTATTCTCCAGCTGAATAAAGTGAAGTGTCCGTTTTTATCGATGTGGGCCAATGCGAGAGCCATTTAAAGCAGCTTCAACTCTCTAAAGCTCAAACAGGAAGAGTCGTGTTATTGAACAATTCTGGTGGGCGGACAGAGGGAATGCTGGGTAATCGACAGGAAGAGAGTGAGCACTGTTTGAAGTGACCCCGTTTGTCATGCAGAGGCGGATCGATATAGAACGCCAAGGATCATGGGAAAGCCTGGGCTCTTGGGAACTCCAGACCTCAGGACTTGGACGCTTTTGTTGTGTGTCTGCTCCCTCTGTGTGTGTGTGTGTGTGTGTGTGTGTGTGTGTGTGTGTGTGTCTCTGCAGGAAGATGAACTGTGGATGGAAATAGAGGAGAATAAATTTCTCTTTCTTCACTCGAACTCGTTGCTCTCTTCAGGATCTCGTCTCTTGGAGAATATTCAGAATAAATCTGTGTCTAAAACTCTTTTTGTCCTTTTGGCTTTAGTGCATAAACAAATCCAAATCCTCATGCGTGTGTCAGTGTGAAAATAAAACATCACGGAAAAAAAATAACTCTGTTCAACTGATTCCATTCAGATTTGAGTAAGAGACGAGTTCATCATAATCCTGCGGTGATGATTTTAACAAAAAGCTTTTACACTCCTTTCTTTGTTATTTCATTTCAGGTCAAAGATAATGTAAAAGCACATGAATATAAAAATTTATGCAAATTTATGCATTTCTGAAAATAACTGTAATTCCAGTTCACACCAGTGATGGAAATGATGTAGATAGATGAATGAAGAAATACAAAAGTTTCTATTTTGAAATATTTTGAGATGGAATCTTTTATTTGACTTCTTTGATAATAATGAGTTAATGTTATGTTATTTACATGCAACTGAATACATGTAAGTTTTACACCCCAAAAAAAGCTATAAAAATAATCAAAGTTGTTAATTGATGGTCTAAACTTTATTACTCACTATGTTAAAACTGATTCCTATTTAGAGCAATTATTAAAGATTAATATACAGTATATATTAATATAAGTGTGTATATCAGCACATGTTTTCAATATTTCACACAGGTATATATGTGTGTGTTTTAGGGTAAATAATAAATGTATATATGTTTATGTGTTTAAAGTGCATTTAGGCATAAGAGTGTTTTAGTGTAGATTTGAAATGAATATACATTGCTGTGAAAAAGAAAACTGATTTCTTCTGTTTGTGTAAATCTCATACTTAATAGTTTTAGATCTTCAAACAATATACAACATAAAACAAAGGCAACCTGAGTAAACACACTATACAGTTTTTTTATTGAAGCAAAAACAGTTATCCAACACCTATCACCCATGTTAAAAACTAATTGCCCTCTTTTTAAAAGTAAAATCTGGCCGTGCCACCTTTAGGAGCAATAATTACAACCAAGCTCTTCTGAAAACTGGAGATCAGTTTTTCATCTTCTTCTAGGACTAGGAGTTACTCCTACACTTTGGATTGTTGCCCAGGCCCTGAAGCAGCAGAGCATCCCCACACTATAACACTTCCCCCACCATGCTTGACAGTAGTTACGTAGATATTCTTTTTTTGTGGAATTCTGTGTTTGTTTACGCCAGATGTAACAGGACTCCTGTCTTCCAAACAGTTCCACTTTCCTCTCATCAGTCCACAGAACATTCTCCCAAAACGATTGAGGATCATCAAGGTGTGTTTTGGTGAAATTCAGATGAGCCTTAATGTTCTTCTGGGTCAGCAGTGGTTTTCACCTCACCACTCTTCCAGAGAGCTATTTTCCCCCAGTGTCTTTCTGATAGTGAAGTCATGAACAGTGACCTTTATTGATGTGAGAGGCCTGGAGGTTACTGGATGAGTTGTCGCTGTGCTGTTTTGGAAGGACGGCCACTACCGTGCTGAGTTTTTGTCTTAATAGTGTTTAAAACAGTGTTACTCTGAATTCAGACTTTAATACACCGAAAAAGACACACTATGAGTTTTTCCATGGTCTTAATAGTGTTTAAAAAAGTGTTACTCTGAATTCAGACGTTAATACACTGAAAAAGACACACTATTATCATCACATAAATATAAATATATAAAATTGGTTTTAGGGTGCACGGTGGCTTAGTGGTTAGCACGTTTGCCTCACACCTCCAGGGGCCCTGTGTGTGCGGAGTTTGCATGTTCTCCCCGTGCTGTGGGGGTTTCCTCCGGGTACTCTGGTTTCCTCCTCCAGCCCAAAGACATGCATGGTAGGCTGATTGGCGTGTTTAAAGTGTCCGTAGAGTATGAATGGGTGTGTAAGTGTGTATGTGATTGTGCCCTGCGATGGACTGGCACCCTGTCCAGGTTGTACCTCGCCTTGTGCCCGATGTTCCCTGGGATAGGCTCCAGGTTCCCCGTGACCCTGAAGAAGGAGTAAGCAGTAGAGGATGGATGGATGGATGGATGGAAAATTGGTTTTGCTGGCATTCGCTGTTATTGTGGAGTAACTGTTTAACAACGAACACAACATCGGAATTTGAACAATAGCTGCTTCAAGCCTTTTATAATTGACCAAGTGTTGTGTTAGGAGGCGGAACTTATAGAGAGGATTAACCATGTGCTCCCAGCCAGCTCCATCAAACCCCTTCGGATGATTCAGAATGCTGCATGGCGCCTTGTCTTCAACCAGCCCAAGACAACCCATGTCACACCCCTCTTCATCTCCCTCCACTGGCTTCCTGTAGCTGCCCGCAGCAAGTTCAAGGACTTGATGCTCACCTACAAGACCTTGTCAGGAACAGTACCCTGCTACCTCAACTTTCTCCTGAAGGCCTACGTTCCCTCTCGCAGTCTGTGATCAACTAGCGACTGACATTTAGTAGTTCTCACTCAGCATGGCGTAAGGTCCCTTTCCAGAACCTTCACGCTTACTGTTCCCCAGTGGTGAAATGCACTTCCGATCTCAAACTGGACTGCAGAATTTCTCACTATCTTCAAAAAACAGCTAAAGACCCACCTCTTCCATGAACACCTAACCAACTCATTGAGGTGTGCAAAGTGCACACCTCTACTCTGTGCACTTTGCTTCTTCTAGTATTCAATTAATGGATCTTGTACAGTAGCACTACTTGTATTGTTCTCTGCTTGATATATCGCTTTGCTTATTTGTAAGTCACTTTGGATAAAAGCAAAAAAATATATAATCCTGATAGTTTTCCCTTTTTTCACAAATGGTACCTGTAATCTGATTGCTTTGTTTTTTGCCGTAACTGTACTATAACGTAACCGTTACCAAATCTTCGTATCCTGATTACGTAACATAACACTGGTACACCTACTCCGTAACTCCCCAAGCTTTTTATATATAGCTTTATATATATATATATATATATATATATATATATATATATATATATATATATATATATATATATATATATATTTATTTTTTTTTTTTTTTTATTTATTTTACTAGATAATGTTAAAGGTATAAAAAAAAGAGCAGCATGCGTCAGAAACAGGTTTAAGAACGATTGGAACATGTTTCTCCGTATGTGAGGAGAATAAAGCAGCTGATGGAGGAGAGAAGTGTTCCTGCTGAGAAATCTCGCACAGCAGCAGGAAGCAAACAGCAATTACAAAGAGCGTGTTATTGCGCTGAGGCGTTAAGTGAGGAAGTTTTCCCCTGTAGCATCGTTCAGCCGAGATAATGATGGAGTCAAAGAGCACGAATCTGTCCAACATGGACGCCGAGGGACGAAGAGAGAGAGCTAGAGAAGAATGATGGGAACGATAATTCCTCAATATCCAGAGGCGCTTCGAGGAAATGCTTTAAAGAATAAAACGTCTCTGTTAGCTCAGGGTTCAAAAGTCCAACAAAAATATTGATTTTATTTTGTTGTTTTTGTGAAACATCTCATCTGTGAGATTTAAATTCATCCTCCACATGCCACTCCTGATTATTTAGCAGAGTTGATTAATTCTCTAGAACAGTGGACCGGGCAGCAGTGCAGGTTTATACTAACGCCAGGTCTGATATGTTATAGTTTCTATAGTAACGACTCGTTCACAGGGACGTGTACAGCAGACGCTCCACTGATAATAAACTGATTTTTAAAGTCTTAGATGTGGTGAAGTGTTCTGTAAGAAACGTTTATCATGTAGGGAATGAGTCTCCAGTGTCAGCACTGTGTAACAGTCAGAGGTAACGCTGTAACTTTAAATCATCCACATCTTCATCACAGGGTTTACACTTCATTACTGTTTCTCACTAACACACACAACAAGAGAGAATAAAGAGAGAGAATAAAGAGAGAGAGTAAAAAGGGAGAATAAAGAAAGAGAATAAAGAGAGAATAAAGAGAGAGAATAAAGAGAGAATAAAGAGAGAATAAAGAGAGAGAATAGAGAGAGAGAATAAAGAGAGAGAGAATAGAGAGAGAATAAAGAGAGAATAAAAGAGATAGAATAGAGAATAGAGAATAGAGAGTAAAGAGAGAGATAAGGGGAATAAAGAGAGAATAAAGAGAATAGAAGGGGAGAATAGAGAGAGAATAAAGAGGGGAATAAAGAGAGAGTAAAGGAGGAATAAAGAAAAGAATAAAGAGAGAAAAGAGAGAGAATAGAGAGAATAAAAGAATAAGAGAGGGAATAAAATGAGAGAATAAAGAGAGAATAGAGAGGGAGAATAGAGAGAGAATAAAGAGAGGGAATAAAGAGAGGGAATAAAATGAGAGACTAAAGAGAGAATAAAGAGAGAATAGAAAGAGAGAATAAAGAGAGGGAATAAAGAGAGGGAATAAAGAGAGGGAATAAAGAGAGAATAGAGAGGGAGAATAGAGAGAGAATAAAGAGAGGGAATAAAGAGAGAATAGAAAGAGAGAATAAAGAGAGAATAAAGAGAGAATAGAAAGAGAGAATAAAGAGAGAATAAAGAGAGAGAATAGATTTGATTTTTTAACGCAACTTTATTAACTCCAAATTTTTGATACATTTACATATATACACTTTTGAGAAAACATTTTTCTATTTAAAAACAAAAGAGAGAAAAAGGGGGATAGGAAGGAGAGGGAAAGAAAGAGGGAAAGAAAGAAGAAAAAAGATAAAAGAACCCCATCAGATCTCCCTCAATGAGATTATCCTTTAAAAAAAAAAAATAAATAAATAAAAATGTCTAAAACCTCAAACCCTTAGTCTTTCTCATCATATAACAATTAATTCCTTGCGATTGCTGCCCAATTCTTTAGACTGGATCGTCTCCTGGGGGACATTACTCCCATGGTGTTCTGTACAGAGTTATTGAAGGCCCTCCTGTCCGGGAATAATTTAGTCAGTATGATGTTTCGTTTTCCTTTAGTCACTTTTAGAAACTGATTAATCTGTTCTTCGGTGTAAAGTTGCTGAGGTTGTTGTGGACGGTTAAAAACACACGGTCGTTCTGTGGTGGCCTCCTCCTCCTCCTCCATATCTGCGAGAGATTCATCTCCTGAAGATCCATCACTATACTCTGAGCTCGAGTCTTCGGACATCTCGTCATTATGTTTCGACGGGTACTCCACCTTTTCCATCTGCTTCCCTATTCTTTCCATCTTAGTATTTTTTTATCATCAACGTTCACGTCTTGTTGGTACTTCTGCTGCGGTTGTGTGGGGTTACTTTCTCCACCGGTAACTGCTTTGCCGGGCTTGAGAAAAAATTGCTGTGTGGTGTCGGTATTGTTGCTGGAATAGTCACGAGTGTCGGAATCGTTGCTGGTGTGGGGACGGGCATCAGGATTGCCGCTGTTATAGGCACAAGTGTTGAGATTCTTTCTGGTATGAGCACAGGTGTCGGAAATGATACGGGTATGGGCACGGGAGTTGGTATCATTGCTAGTGTGGGGACGGGTGTCAGTATCGTTGCTGGTATGGGGACGGGTGTCATTATCATTGCTGGTGTGGGGACGGGTGTCAGTATCGTTGCTGGTATGGGGACGGGTGTCATTATCATTGCTGGTGTGGGGACGGGTGTCAACGCTATCACTGCTGATACTGTGTTCGCCCCGGTGGTGTGTACCTTACTGACCTCTTCCTGCTGTGACCTCAGTGAGACGTTACTCCCCTCTGCTCTGGGTTCTTGTTCTCCAGTGACCTCCCTCTGGCTGTCTCCGTGCTGCTGCAGTTGCTGCTGTGCCCTGGCCGTGTCTCCCCTGGAGCTCCCCG
>CM022752.1:29956859-29974359 GCA_012411365.1 Ameiurus melas
AGCAGGGTTGATCCTGGTCAGTACCTGGATGGGAAACCTCCTGAAAAAAACTAAGGTTGTCTGCTGGAAGTGGTCTTAGTGAGGCCAGCAGGGGGCGCTCACCCTGTGGTTTGTGTGGGTCTTAATGCCCTAGTATAGTGATGGGGACACTATACTTTCGGATGAGACGTTAAACCGAGGTCCTGACTCTCTGTGGTCATTAAAGATCCCAGGACACTTATGGTAAAGAGTAGGGGTATAACCCCGGGGTCCTGCCCAGATCCCCCCACTGACCCTTCACTATCACCCCCTAATAATCCCCATCTCTGAACTGGCTCCATCACTCTCTCCTCTCCACTAATAGCTGGTGTGTGGTGGGAGTTCTGGAGCAATATGGCTGCACTCACATCATCCAGGTGAAGGATACACACTAGTGCTGATTAGGAAATCCCCCCCATTCCCCCCATACCATCTAAAGCACTTTGAATGTCTAGAAAAGTGCTGTATAAATATAACTGTAACTGTAAAATGAAGCTGTGATTGGTTGCTCAATTGTCTCTAACCTCCATCTAATCCTCCTGAAAGTGAAAGTGATCTTCATCACTGAAAATTTGCTGACCTGATAGCTAACATGATTGACAGGTGGGTGGATCAACCTATTTGTCCTGATTGGTCAGATGTTGATGATCCATGTGATGTCACACACTACTCTACTGGTGTAATCCATTTAACACATGCTACTTCTGTTTAAAACGAATACGATTATTATCAGTTCCCTCCTCTGTTCCAATCACTCAAAGATGGAACTGATCTGATCTCCGATATCCGATATCTGATTTCACCATCGGACTGATATCAGCGGAAAAAACGAAGTAAAGAAAACAAAAATGAATGTGATTTGCCTCAACAAACAAACTTGTTGTCCTAACATTTATACAGAGACATAGTTGTTTGTTTGTTTGTTTGTTTGTTTAATTGTTGATTGATTATTGATTCATTTTAGATTTTCTCTACATATCAATTTTATCATATTCCTTAATATAAGTTGTACAAATACAGGTTTTCTTTTTAAATGGTTCATTTTTGCCCACTTGTTTGTTTGTGTAAAATTATTTATTCATTTCAACAGAAAGAGTTTTATTTACATATTGATTTTATCATATTCAGCCATTTTGTTTTAAATTGTCGAATTTTTCACCTTTTCTTATTTTTATTTTTTATTTTTTTTATTTTATTTTATTTTTTTTTACTGTAGTGACCCGAGTGTGTAAGAATGTTGAGTACAGTCGTGTTACCTGTCCAAGAGCAGCACATCAATTAAAAATCACTTTAAATCTCCTTTTTCTAGATCTTGGAGCTGAGTCTCAGACGTCTGCGTCCCGGCCTCGCCGTGTTTTATATAAAACCTCACTGACAGAAAAAAAACAACTTCCTTCACATCAGAGCACTGAATTCTCCCTGCAGCAGGTCCTCTCGGCTTCATTCTTCATCACTACAACCTAAAACTCCTTTTTTTATGCCGATGATTCATAAATTTATCTCAGCACTCTTTCTCTTTCTGCTTTAATGAACTGCTTACAGGATATTAAACAGCGGATCATATCGTGACTATCTCAAATTAAAATTAAATTAAAACTCTCCCTCAAAAACACTTGATATTCATTCGGCTAGCGTGACGGCACCGTCTCTCCTCAGGCCAACTTTCTTTTTTCTTTCCTTATTTCTTTTTCAAATATAGCTTGTGCAATGACAGTCATTATAGAAGGATTGTCAGGAGTCCAAATAATAGAGTTATTAAACATGAAAAAGCTTCAGCGTCCCAGACGTTTGTGAAATGGCAGCTGCTAGGTTCATCAGTTTACTGCGTTTTGTTATTATTATTATTATTATTATTACTATTATTATTATTATTATTATTATTATTATTATTATTATTATTATTATTATTATTATTATTTTAGTAGTAGTAACACTCAGTGATGTTCCAAGCCGTTCAGAATGTTTTGCTCGGGTTCCGGTTCCTGGATTCTTGATTGTATGGTTTGCTGATCGCTGAATTTCTGCCATTTTCTGTCCTTTGACAAACACAAGACAATATTGTGTCTTTTTACATAAATATCAACTTCACCTGCACCTGCCTCCACATTATAGAACTAATTCATTACTCCAGTTGTGAACTAATTAAAGCACTAAAATCTTCTGCATGTTTGGTTTAATCAGTAACCATAACAACTCTTTCACCGACTTCACAAAAGTACAAACAGGAAGTGACATAATGAAGGAAACCAGTCACGTTACTCAGCGTGCAGCATATAGCTTCCTGACGTGGACTGTGATGTGGTTCAGATGTGAACTCCAGAGGATCAGGGATCAGATCTGTAGAACGTTCCCAGACTCCAGAACAGCTTTTCATACTTTACTGAACCGCTCGCTCAAATGGCCCTATGTGCGGGAAAATGATATTAAAACGACTTTAAGGCCAACTCATTTCTCAGACACCAGAGTCTAATAAAAGTGTTAAATAGAGTTCATTTGAATGCTGAAAAGAATGTTTTATAAACCCTCTCAGAGCATTATGGGTAATATACACATATTAAATTCGCACCAACATTAAAGACATCTCATTAGAACCCAGTCTGTGTGTTCTAGCATTTGCGATAAATACTAGAACACAAGCTAGGTGTGCGTGCTGGTGTTTGGGATGGAGCCGGTACCGTGAGTTTCTTTTACAAATGCTTTCTGTTTGTTTTAGCGTGACTCATCAAAATAATGTTTAATGTACAGCATTAAACATCAAGGTGTCACTGTTAAAATCTTTCCCAGAAAAAAAAAAAGAATAAAAACGTTGAAGAAAATGACATTTAATCCCCGGAAATGTAAATCCTCAGGAGTCTAATTACCCCCAGTCCATTACTGTAGACTTCACCTGCTGTGAATAAGAACTAATTGACTCTGAAAGATGAGATTAGACATAAACTTGTCCAACACGGCTATAATTCACACACGACGAGATGGGATTGGACTCGGGACATATTTATAGATTTAACAACGGACACAACATTGTTCTTTCATTTTAATTTTTATATCCGTGGATTTACGGCTCTGCTGTAATCAATTCTGGATTTAACCTGCTGTTTTTACCGCGCTGAGACGACTGACCCGTTCGACCATCACAAATCTGCCTGTAATTTCCAAACGCTGCATTTTAAACGCCGGTCATGTGACCTTTAACTGCATAAATGTGCATGGCAGCCATTAAGGATTCAGCAAGACTGAGTGCAATTACACAGGGATTAAAGACAAAGATGAAATAATACCATTAAACTGCAGTCATGTGGCGCTTTATAACGGATTAACATACAAATGAGAGAAAATGAGCAACAACAACTGAACAATAATACTGTAATAATAATAATAATAATAATAATAATAATAATAATAATAATAATAATAATAATAATAATAATAATAATAATAATAATAATAATGTATTTTGGGACAAACCTACACAGAAATGAATGAAATGCATTCACTGAAATAAAAATACAAAACACGTACAAGCAGATAAAAGAGATTGGGATGAATGAAAGAAAGAAAGAAAGAAAGAGGGAGGGAGAGAGACTGAGAAAGACTGTGTGGAAAAGCTAAAAGGAAAAGAATGAAAGATTGCTCAATAAAAGATAATGAAAGGAAAGAAAAACAGAACATGAAAGGAAAAGAGAGATAGAAGGGTAAAGGAAGAGAGATAAAGAATACATTAAAAAAAGAATCATATAGTTTACACAATTCTATTTATAATTCGCTTTATACATTTGAAATGATCTGGCACGGGTGAGCAGCTAGCATC
This sequence comes from Ameiurus melas, assembly GCA_012411365.1. Taxonomy (NCBI): domain Eukaryota; kingdom Metazoa; phylum Chordata; class Actinopteri; order Siluriformes; family Ictaluridae; genus Ameiurus; species Ameiurus melas. The sequence continues at coordinate 29,960,686 of CM022752.1, forward strand.
AAAGCTAATATTGACAGTAGATGTTAAAAGTTAGAGTGAAGTGAGAGCGTTCCTCATCTGTGATGTAAATGTGTGATAAATCTTTATATTATATCGGCATTACACCTGTATGGGTCAGCTCCGTGTTCATCTCTCTGATCCGCTCAGACTCACAGAGCAGAATGAGCTCGAAGCACAATCTCTACACCCTGCGATGGGAAACACCGTGAGAGGAAAAAGAAATCATGAGAAAAGAAAACAGAACCATGTCAGGTTTAGCAGTAACAACTTCCACTTGGTGATTGCTTCAGGGATTTACTCCTCTAACCACAACGTTTCATTTTAAATCTGATTATGTATGTGTGTTTTATCAGATTTGCAGGTGATATTGATCAGACTCAAGCACAGAGTTATTAACGGATCTGATCCAAATCATTTACAGAATTTACCTACGGTTATAACAAAATTCCCAAATTTGCTCAAAATAGAAGGGTTTTTGTTAGTTTGTTTGTTTGTTTGTTTGTTTAGAATGAAATATATGATCTACTGCTGTATGTGGTGTGTGAAATCCGACTCGGACAGTTCCTCCCCCTCAGCTTCATCACTCCAGTTCATCATCGGTCCCAGGAACCTGTGAACAGCATCATCCGTTTATTCCAAATTTGGGATAGCTGGCTAGCAGGTTGGAATTGACCAACACCAAGATAAAAACAACTAAAGAAAATAAATAAAAATCCAGCAGGGGCAGATGTTAGGACTGGGACAGGGAAGACACAGAGAAGATAGCTAAAAGACATCGGACAGACGTCATCACAGGAGGCGTGTACAGATGTCATAGTTTAAATGTTTGCTGATGGAATGATGTACACCAATATGTCCGCCATTCTGCTTCACATCAGTGTGGAGAAATGCTCGGCCAGCCGCAGACCAAGACCAGCGTTAGAGAATGAAAGGACGAGTGGACGACGGTGGTATAAATGTCCAGGGTGAAACTGTTGAGCTGCAATATCCAATGTCTCTGTGTGTACGGGATAAAAACAACATTTACAGCAGTCCTTCAGTCTTCAGCACGATCCAGGATGTAGTCTGAGATAATCATCACAACCGCAATTCTATCACCATACACCAGTTTTAAAGCCTATGCATATTCACAATGCTAATGTGAGAGATTTGTTGTTGGTGTTTTATTAAGCAAAATATATATATATATATGTATATATGAAATTCCTCCACTGCTTCAGATGTTTTCTCTGCAGCAGATCTGAGGAGATCCACACAGCCAAAGCTCAAATGTTTTTATTCTTCAGTTGCATGGTGTTTTACAGGCGAATTTCCGCATGGCGGAGGAGTGGGCGAGCGATCCTAGGGTTTCGTTGCTTCAGGGAGTTTTATACACACAGAAAAATCTCCGAAAGGAAAAGCGCTGAATAAACCCAGACCCAGCGTCTGTAAACAGGTTATGTTAAATAAAAGCTCTCATAATAACCGAAAATACATAATTTCTTTATTTCTTTTCTGCTGTAATGCTGGAGCAGTCGACAGTTCATGTGCAGTCATACAACCTCAATTCCAAAAATGATGGGACGCGTGTGTAAAATGTAAATAAAAACAGAATGCAATGATTTGCAAATCTCATAAACCTGTATGTTATTCAGAATAAAACATAGAAAACATATCGACTGTTTAAACTGAGGAAATGTACTGTTTGAAGGACAAAAAGAAGGTCATTTTGAATTTGATGGCTGCAACACGTCTCAAAAAAAGTTGGGACGGGGCAACAAAAGGCTGGAAAGGTAAGTGTGGAGCTGGAGGTTAATTGGGAACAGGTCAGTAAGATGATTGGGTATAAAGAGAGGATCTCAGAGAGGCAGACAGGAAGAGGGTTTTTTATTGTTATTTATTATTTATTGATTTAATTTTGATGGTAATTCTAGCTCACTAACTTTCATCAGGAATTAAATCAAATTAATTTAGGCCATGGCGAACCACAGGAAAGTGTTGGTGTGTCCGTACTGTCTGATTCGACGTACGGAACTATTTCACGATGTAAATATTTGTGGAGGTGAAAGGGGGATTATGGATGAAGTGGATCAAGTTTGCACTATGCAATAATAGAAAGATGTACAGTATTATAGATACTACAGTCAGAAATGTGTGCACACCATGGTCAACTTGTTTTACACTCAAAGACTGAAATACAATAAAAATGTGTCTCTCATTTCCAATAACCCAATTTTCTGTTCCAGGTTCAGATCTTTTGGAGAAGAAAACCCAAACACAGGTTCACAACATCTTCCCTGACATGATACTCTCCCCCTCTGTGTATACCCCAATCTGATATTCTAAAAGTGTTCTGTGATGTTTTTGGTTCCTCTAAACACCGGAGATTTCATCAGGCTGTGTTTTTCACTCCCTTTCTCTTCATAAACACTCGCTCGATAAACAAGAAGATAGCCGTAGATGTCACATGAGCAGAGACTGACTCGGTGAAGTGAAGATGCAGCGCTAATCCCTAACACACACACAAAAGTCTCACAGACAAATGGAGTCTAGTGGTGACACAAAACAAAAAGAGAAGAGGGGCCGCACAGGTGTTTTTTTTGTTTTTAAAAAAACAAAAAACACACTAACCCCTTTTTGAAGACAACAAACGCTGTTGAGAAAAAGGGGGAGTGGATTAAGGACGATCTCTAAAAAGAATGTTTTTTTTTTAAGCTAACAGTATAAAAAAAAAAAAAAAGAACGCAAAAAAAAACAAATTTGCTAATTAGCCTGTGTGTGAGTGTGTGTGTGTGTGAGTGTGTGTGTGTGAGTGTGTGTGTGTGTGCGTCTACTGCTGACCCATCACGCCAGAACATCTCTTGCATCTGTACAATTTATTTTAGACTCTCAAACCAAACTTATAAACAACATGGAGCATCAATTTCATTTTTAATCATTTTGAATAACTTTCATGTCCTCTTGCAGCTCAAAATGACCTGAAATCTGTCTCTGCAATAAAACTACCATCATTAAGACCCAAACTGAACACAAGGGATGACGATATGGCAATATTTTTGCTTGTTATTATTCCGTTAGCGTCAATAACACACCAATTAATCTGTCATAATTCCACATCACTGTAACCTCCATAGAAACCGAGTCTTTCAGATGTTCGTCTTTCACTGCTGAGGATGTTTAATATGGAACAGTTCAAAGAAAACAACATGATTCACAACGCTTCTTCAATAATAATAATAATAATAATAATAATAATAATAATAATATTAATATTAATAATAATAATTATTATTATAATTATCATTATTATTATTATTATTATTGTTATTATTATTATTGTTATTATTATGGAACTGAAGTGAAATCACACTGGTGGTCACTAACCCTGTTCCTGGAGATCTATCTTCCTGAAGACTTTAACTCCAACCACACAAGAGTTACCTGACCATCTAATCACTGAGTTCAGAAGTTCTCGATCAGCTAAAGCAGGTGTGTTAGATATTGGTTGGAGATCAATCAGATCTCCAGAAGCAGGGTTGGTGTCCACTGCAGTAAAGAATATAAACAATTTTAGGATAAATGAGAATGAATAATTCTCGAGCAGCAAGACATTTAGTGTGTCTGATAACGGGATATTAGAAAGGAATAACGTGAGCGTTATTACAAGCAGTTATGTCAGGAATAATTGGTGACAGGACGGTGAATTATTGGGAAATAACACACACCCCGAGGTGGTAATGCGAGGCGAAGCAAAGGCCGTTACACATCAGGTCTGCATTATTTTCTAATAATTGAAGGAAATTAACCACAGTTACCAGCTTGAGATATTGTTCAGATCTTTTATTTCAGGACATTTGTCAGGTTTTTGTCTTTCAAACACTCTTGTGTGTGGAACTAATTTTTTACACATCCCATCTCAAACCTCCACTGCTAATTCCAAACCGCCATTTTAGAGCAGTAACAGAGTCTCGAGACACTGATATGCAGGGGGGGATCATTTTTTTGTTTCATGCTGGTAATATAAAAAAACAACAAATAAAAAAATGAATATTAATACTTATTCACCAGCTTATCACACATGCTCTCTCTCTCTCTCTCTCTCAATAACTGCATAGTGTCACGTTTCGGCGAATGGAGGCGAAGCAATTGCAGATTTTTAAATATTTATTTTAAACACGACACGAAAATAAAAAACTAAAACCAGAACTGGGCATAACACTGTGGCAAAAGAACACACACGGAGACAGAAGTGGCGTGGAGTCTATAACAACGAAAGACCAGGAGAAAGTGCAGACAAGGACTATAAATACACAATGGTGCTAATTAACAAAAACGTGAGTCAGGTGCATGTGGTCAGGTGGTGTACTGCAGTGGCTGATGGGACTTGAAGTCCCGGGTTTCCGGATACGTGACAGATCCCCCACTCAGGGCGGCCACCTGGGCGCCCAAAATCAAGAGGGCCCCCTCCGCGGTCCCGGCCCTCCGGCCAAAGTCCCCAGCAGAACCAGGAGGCCGAGCACCTTCCACCATGGCACAAGGAAGCGGGTGGAAGTCCCTGGCAAAGCATGAAAGAGGGCGACATCCCCCCACGGGACAGGAGAGCGGAGCATGCCTCACCCGCGAGGATCAAGGGGAGCGCAAGTACCTGACGCGGCGCGCGGGGGGAGCGAGGTTCTCCGCGAGGCTCCGGGGAGCGAGGTTCTCGCGCGAGGCTCACGGGGGGGCGAGGTTCTCCGCGAGGCTCACGGGGGGGGGTTCTCCGCGAGGCTCACGGGGGGGCGAGGTTCTCCGCGAGGCTCACGGGGGAGCGGGGTTCTCCGCGAGCGCTCACGGGGGGGGAGGTTCTCTCGAGGCCAGGAGAGGCGAGGTTCTCCGGCGAGACCCGAGGAGGAACGCGGCTCTCAGCAACGCGGGGGGAACGGAGACCTCCGTGGAGCAGGAAGGGGGCGCGACCCACTTGGCGCGCAGCGAGGGAAAGGAGCGACGTCTTCAGCGGAACGTGGAGGCAAAGTGACGTCCTCAGCGCAGCAGGATGGCGAGAGAAGACCGACCGCGCAGGAAGGCCGAAAGCGACCTCAGCCAAGCAGGAAGGCCGAGCGACGTCCACAGCCGAGCAGGAAGGCCGAGCGACGTCCACAGCCGAGCAGGAAGGCCGGCGACGTCCACGGCCGAGCAGGAAGGCGGCGGCGACGCCCACAGCCGAGAGCAGGAAGGCCGGCGCTCACAGCCGAGCAGGAATGCTGAGCGGCGCCCACAGCCGGGCAGGGATGCTGAGCGGCGTCCACAGCTGAACAGGAAGGCTGTGCGACGACCACAGCTGAACAGGAAGGCTGTACGACGACCTCAGCTGAACAGGACGGCTGTGCGACGACAACGCTGAACAGGACGGCTGTACGGCGACCTCAGCTGAACAGGGCGGGCTGCGACGACCTCAGCTGAACAGGAAAGGCTGTGCGACGACCTCAGCTGAACAGGAAGGCTGAGGCGACCTTAAGGTAGCTGAACAGCGGGGAGTCCCTGAGGTCAGCGAACATGGCAGGCGAATTCATGAGACCGCCCGGAGCAGGCGTCCTCACACACATAGCGGGCGGGAGAGACTTCCTGCACAGGACTCACCGGCTGCGCGACTCTGAGGTAGCTGAACAGCGGGGAATCCTTGAGTCCCGGAACATAGGTGAATTCATGAGACCGCCCGGCCGGAGCGTCCTCACACACATAACGGGCGGGAGACCTCCCGCACAGGACTACACGGCGCGGCGACTCTGAGATAGCTGAACAGCGGGGGGAGTCCCTGAGGTCAGCAAACATAGGTGAATTCATGAGTCCGGCCGGGAGCTGGAGCGTCCTCACACACATAGCGCGCGGCGCGGGGGACTTCCTTCACAGGACTCCCCGGCTGCGCGACTCTGAGGTAGCTGAACAGCGGGGAATCCTTGAGGTCGGCGAACATAGGTGAATTCATGAGTCTGCCCGGGAGCTGGAGCGTCCTCACACACATAGCGGGGCGGCGGAGAGACTTCCTGCACAGGACTCCCCGGCTGCGCGCCACCTCTGAGATAGCTGAACAGCGGGGAATCCTTGAGGTCCGCGAACATAGGGGAATCCATGAGACCCATCGGGGGAGGCGGGTGGGAGCAAAACTGCTGAATCCGGAAAAAAAAAAAATAAAAATCTACTGCCTCGTAGTCACGGTCTTTCGTTCTGTCACGTTTGGCGAATGGAGGCCGAAGCAATTGCAGAATTTTAAATATTTATTTTAAACACACGAAATAACGAAACAAAAACACTAGGACAACTGGGCATAACACTGTGGCAAGAAACACACCGGGAGACAGAAGTGGCACGTGAGTCTATAACAACGAAAGACCAGGAGAAAGTGCAGACAAGGACTATAAATACACAATGGTGCTAATTAACAAAAACGTGAGTCAGGTGCATGTGGTCAGGTGGTGTACTGCAGTGGCTGATGGGACTTGAAGTCCCGGGTTTCGGATCCGATGACACATATCAATGGCTCATGTGCATTATTTTTATAATAATTCAGCGTCCCATTGTCAATTATTCCTGACTGATTTCTGTGAAGTCTACATTTTTTGCCATGTTGTTTCTTGTTAGCTGTGTGTAGGACCTCAGCACATATGATCATGAGCAGAAGATCACCCCTTCATGTGAACCTTAAATCATGAGCCCCTGTGTGCAGACTTTGGGGCATCGAGCCAGTTACAGCTCATGTCTGATTGCTGAGATCTCACTACCCTGTGAACAATGGATGATCCTTACAGATTAACAAACCTCTCAGAAACTCATTGATCTCGACCACTGGCGCCGAGACGGGGCTGGCTGGCCTACAAGACCAAAGCCCTGTCCCTCAGCTGATAACTTTGGGGAAAGGGGAGTGACTCACTCTATGTTTTGTATTTGTGTGTGTGTGTGTGTGTGTTATTCTAGTTCCCTTTCAAAGGGAACTTCGACGTTGCATTTAGCAGTATGGGAACACCTTGCGCGTAACCGGTATCAGAAGCTTGTGTAAAATCATGCCTCTACTTATAGGCCTGCCATGATCAGGTGCCTGGCATGATATATATATATGGCACCTGTGAAACGCCGCCAGGCTTATTATCTTCAGCGAGACTGCATGTCTGTTGTTTGTGTGACAAAAAGGGGGATCTCTTAAATCTGGAAGAGGAGCCGGAGAGCGGCGCTGCTTTATCTCTCTTTCTGTCTTCCGGGTTCGGCTCTCCGCTGGATTTTGGAGTTCGCGTCGCGACTCCTCCTCCCTATGGAAAGCCAAAGGGGTAATAACGCCCTCTCAGACTCCGAAGAGTTAGAAGGATGTGTTGAAAACTGAGAGCAGCGTATAAGAGCTGCTTGAAGTGATGCCAGTGAAAGTAAATACTTCACACTGCAGAAACTCCCCTGTCTTCCAGAAGTTATGACAAAATCTCACTTCTGAGAAAACCATGCTTAAGCCATAATCATAACTCCACAATGTTGGATTATTTGGCCATTGTGGAAATGAATGGCATGGCTACTTAGCTATGCCCGAGGTGGAGGACACGCTACTGCTACCTCTCTCCACCGATGGCAGGTAATTACAGGGCCGGCTTGCATCCAAGGTGGGCAAGCCTATGCAGTAGTAGTCTTGCTTGTGGGTCACTGCAGACAATGACAGGGTTGCCTACCAAGCAGACTTGCTGAGTGAGCTCGACTTATGGCAAAAAAGTTGTCTCAAGCTCATCCCGGGTGTCCACGAGTGGAGCCTAGGCAAGCACTAGTATGGGGGAACCCCAGAAGGCGAGTATAGCGCCCGTCAACCCTCGCAGACAGCCAGGGGAACAGGGGCGGCACAGTCGCAGTCTGCTGTTGGGCCTGATCTGAGAATGGTCATAAAGGCCAAGCTGGCAAAGACGAGCTGTCCTGAGGGGCTGTGGAGGGATGTATCCGGGGACATGAGGTTGTTAGGGCAGGTAGCCCCCAGTGCTACTGTAGGGCCTCCCCTAGCCAAGGTTGTCCCCAAGTTTTCGTGTTCCCTGGTCAGCAAGCTGTCACAGGGCTACAGAAATCTGATGCTTCTCTCCAATAGAATGTGGAATAGCTAACGTCACTAGAAGACCATCGGGCAGTGTGCAAGCTACGGCCAAATGTGTCTCCATGGGTTCTGTCTAACATAGAAAGGGTTACGGGTTCAGTTATAGCTTCGACCCCCCGTTCACATTTGTGCTCACCACAGAAGTCAGCACAGACCAGAGCCCGACGTTAGCGCAGGAAGTAAGCTCCCTTTTGGACAAGGGGGCCCTGAAACATGTACCCCGTTCCCTCAGGGAGGGAGGTTTACAGCCTTTATTTCCTGTTCCGCAAAAAGTGGGAATATGCGCGCCAATTTTAGATCTGCATCATCTGAACCGTACTCTTCGGATATACAGGTTCAGAGGCTGATGTTCAAACTTATCGTGCCACAGATCCGGTTTGAGAACTGGTTTGTGGCGATAGGTCTAAAAGGTGCATGTTTCCCGCATAGGATTATTGCTAGCTTTATCCCTCCCACTTCGCAAAGTGCAAGGATGTCACTCTGGCTCCATTGGGACTCCAGGGCATCTGTGTACTAAGCTACCTGGACAACTGGTTAATTCTAGCGCGATCCAGGGAGCTGGCGGTTCAACATTGAGATGTTGTTCTCACACGTGAAGAACTGGGGGTCAGGTTGAATCTCAGAAAAGTTGGTTTTCTCCGGTGCAGTGGACAACTTTTCTAGGGGTTATAGGATTCTACTACGATGGGCGTTTCTATCCTCAACAGGCGTAGTGTCAGTCCTATCAACACTGAGCTAGATAAAGCTGTATCTTGGGAGCCTAGGGTGGAATCCACACATGTGGCTGAGGTCACATCTGTATGCTGCCCCCCATCACTGCTCCAACTAGCTCTAGTGAGAGTTCGCCAAGATAGCCTGCTAATAGCACCTTTTTGGCAGCTCCGAACATGGTTCTGAGAGATAATATCTCTGCGAGATGGCACTCCTTGGGAGATTCCCGTCCGCGAGGGATTCACTGTGGACCCAGTAACTGCGCAATAGCTACAGTCCTGGGGCTCCTACAATAACATTTTCTCAGCGGGGTGAGCTCCTTCTACAATCAGGGTTATGTGGCGCCTTTACGTCAGCCACGCCCTGTTGAGGGAGCCTCTGTGGGGCAACGATCCTCTAACTTTGAAGTTCATGCGTGGTCTCAGGTGGCTGAGGCCCATCTGCATGCCGCGCATACCTTCCTGGGACCTTCTATGGCCCTGGAAGATCTGTCGGCTGCCCCATTCGAGCCCCTAGAGCGGATCTACTGTCTCAAGCTGGAGGGCTGATTTATCACGCTCGGCCAGAACTCTGCAACTGTGGGTCTGGCCCCTGAGGGGCACCAGCTCATAGATTCGGGTCTCACAACTGAGATTGTTGAAACCATGTTAAAAGCTAGAGCACCATCCACAAGGAAAGCGTATGCACTCAAGGGTCAGCTTTTTGTCTTGTGGCATGAGGGACGTCACCTTGCTACAGTCCTGGAGTTCTTACAGAACGTTTCTCAGCGGGCTGGTCTCCTTCTACAATCAGCGTTACTGGGCCGCTGCTTCGGCCAGCCATGCCCCTGTTGATGGAGCCTCCGTGGGGCAACATCTTCTAACTTTAAAGTTCGTACGTGGTGTCAGACGGCTGCGGCCCATCTGCAGGCCGCGCATACCTTCCTGGGACCTCCTGTGGTCCTGGAAGGACTGTCAGGTGCCCCATTTGAGTCCTTAGGGACCTACCGCTTCAAAAGCCGCAGGGTTGATTTATCATCCTTGTCAAGAACTAAGGAAGCTGTGGGTCTGGCCCCTGAGGGGCGCCAGCTAATAGATTCTGGTCGCACGACTGAGGTGGTAGTGAGCATGTTTCTACAATAACATTTCTCAGCGGGGTGGGCTCCTTCTACAATCAGGGTTATGTGGCCGCCATTTCGGCCAGCCACGCCCCTGTTGTGGCAGCCTCTGTGGGGCAGCATCCTCTAACTGCGAGGTTCATGCGTGGTGTCAGATGGCTGAGGCCTATCTGCAGGCTGTGCATACCTTCCTGGGACATTCTGTGGTCCTGGAAGGTCTGTCAGCTGCCCCTTCGAGCCCCTAGAGTGGATCCCATCTACAAGGAAATTGTATGCGCTCAAGTGGCACCTTTTTGTTTGGTGGTGTGAGGAACGTCAGCTACACCCAGTGAACTGCGCAATCGCTACAGTCCTGGACTTCTGACAAGAACGTTTCTCAGCAGGTTGGTTCCTTCTACTATCGGGGTTACGTGGCCGCCGTTTCGGCCAGCCCTGCCCCTGTCGATGGAGCCTCTGTGGGGCAACATCCTCTAACTTCGAGGTTCATGTGTGGTGTCAGACGGCTGAGGCCCATCTGCAGGCCATGCATACCTTCCTGGGACCTTGCTGTGGTCTTGGAAGGTCTGTCAGGGACACCATTTGAGCCCTTAGAGTCAGCCTCTGAGAAGCTTCTGACTCTAAAGGTAGCTCTTTTACAGGCCCTGACATCTCTCAAGCGCGTGGGAGGTCTACAAGCTCTCCCTGTTGCCCCTCCTGCCTTGACTTTACCCCTAGATAAGCCAAGTCCTTCCTGTATCCTAGGCCGGTTTATATTCCTAAAGTGCCTACGTTGGCTGCCCACCCTGTGGTGTTGCAGGCTTTCTCCCCTCCTCTGTCCTCTGACCAGAACAAGAGAGGATGCACCCGCTGTGTCCAGTAAGCGCTCTCTGTACTTACGTCCACCGCTCCGGCCAGTGGCGTAAGTCAGAGCAGCTACTAGTCTGCTTTGGCAGCGACAGGAAAAGTGATGCTGTGTCAAAGCAGTGCATCTCTACTGGGATTGTCGAAGGCTTTGTCCAAAGGGGTTTCCTTGCAGGATGTGTGTGCGGCTGCAGGGTGGTCTATGCCTCACACGGTCATTTTGTTATGACAGCCTGGATATTCATCCCTCCCCAGGTTCGAGTGTCCTGCACTGACCCTCGGGTTTGGGTATTTTTGAACAGGCCGTACCCTCGGTATGACGGAGTGGGTATTCCCGTTCCCATACTGCTAAATGCAACGTCGAAGTTCCCTTTGAAAGGGAAGGGAACGAAACGTTGCATAGCGCTGTCATACTGGGGCTGGCCTGTGAATTGCGTCTTCGCTTCAGATAATAGAGGCTGGCAGCGTGGTTCACAGGTGCCATATATATATCATGCGACGCGCTTAATTGCCACGTCACCTGATTATGGCAGGCCTATGAGTAGAGGCATGATTTTACACAAGCTTCAGATACCGGTCACGCGCAAGGCGTTCCCATACTGCTAAATGCAACGTCTCGTTCCCTTCTCTGGGAACAGGGTTACATGCGTAACCCAGACGTTTCTGTTTATTAGAGTAGTTTAATAAAGTCTTGTCTGATTTCAATAGCTAGTGTCTCTTGTCTATATTTATTATTTATTGTCTGAAGATGTCCGATCTTGTTACTGTGCTCATAATTCATGTTAAACATCAGGACATTATTACCACTGGCCATGGGATTAATATCCTAGCCAGACTTAATGACATACATTCAGTTCAACTCATTGGTGGATTAGTTGATCAGCTGTTGAAATATTAAGTTTGCACATTTCCCCGTTTGAGCTCAATCTAACAAAATAATAAGCTAATGTTCCCTACATGTTCCCTACATGTTCTGGTTTAGACATTAATGGCTGTGTGTTGAGTTATTTTGAGGGGGACATCGAATTTACACTGTTACACAAGCTGTACACTCACTACTTTACATTGTAGCAAAGTGTCATTTCTTCAGTGTTGTCACATGAAAAGATGTGAGGGGTGTAATCACTTTTGTGAGATACTGAATCTTTCCTATTGTTGTAGATGATATATCAGAGACAGGAAAACTAGTCAAATGTGTTACAACTTGTCCGTTATTTCAGTTAGCTCGGCGAAGTGATATGAATTGTAATGTGGTCAAGACCTGTCTGGAACTACTTCAGTAGTGCATTAGCTGAAAAATAATCTCTCTCTCTCTCTCTCTCTCTCTCTCTCTCTCTCTCTCTCTCTCTCTTTCTCTCTCTCTCTCTCTCTAAAAATAGCAAAAAACAGCTTGTCATTTTACAGAGAAACCAGAAATCATAACCTTGTCTGTCCTGAACACTTTCCTGTGCTGATAAACTTTACAAAGCACTGATACTGGAGACTCCTTCCACAAGTACAACATACTTCCCCTTACAGAAACCTCACCACACCAGCGATTATACGCTTTCCTTTATTAACAAGAACACATTTTTAAAATCTGTTTATTATTAGTCTTAGATGATGTATAGCGTCCACGGTACACGTCCCTGTGAATGAGCTATTACTATAGCAACCATAGCGTATTACAACAAGCGCTCTTGCTGCAGTTCCCATGTTTGTTCACTAGGTGCGCTAATAACTCTATGGTGCTAAATGAGGAAAATAAACAGAACTTTGGTGAACAGCTGACAAAAATGAACAATTTACATCATTGGTTAGTCAAAAAGAGTTCATTATATCAGTGACACTGGAGAAGGAATGGAGCGATGAAGACTTTGTGCAGATGAACGGTGAACACAGAGAAACACTGGTCCCTGTGACATCAGACTGAGAGAGTATGTGAGTGTGTCAGTGTGTGGTGTGTGAGACAATATTAAGCTCAGAAAGTCAACAGGAAAATGCAGAGGAAGAGGATGAAGAAAGTGACACTGAGTGCTTGGCTCTCACACTCCTGCTGTTCTGTACAGCTAGAACACACTCCTGTGTGTGTGTGTTGTGTGTGTGTGTGTAGTTGTGCGTAGTTGTGCATAGTGATGGAAGAGCTAATTAGCACACTCTTTATTCAGTCATGCACTCAGAGTGTGTTTACAGTTAGATGAATATCAGAGGAGATGTGTTTAGCGATGGCATGTGCATTTAGCTGACTCCGAATCTATTTAATTGATTCCCTCAAATCGATTCTGCAATTTTTAAACCAGTGCCATTTCCCAGCTATGCTAACGATGTTGTATGCTAATACACCCTGGTTTTGTCATTGATAAAATGTTAGCAAAGTCACAGATCAGATCATAATTCAGTTATGCTTGAATGATTATTCACAGCATATACATTCACTCAGTAATAAGCAGTGATGCTAATTCTTCCGCTGTACAATAGACACTAATGCTAACACATTATACACTGGATTACAGGGTTGGTAGATTATCTTATTTTAGGTTGAGGTGAGGACGTCCACATCCACATCAGGGTTTTAAGCTGTAAAGTGATCAGAGGTCTTCAAATTCTAGTATTTTCTGGATTGTGATTGATCGTCAGGTGGGGATTAACTCTCTATAACAGCAGCTCTAACAGAAACGGAGGTTTTATTAATGCACTCGAATTTCTATTACCCGACTACACAGTAGGTGAGAAGCAGCACACCAAAAGAGTATGAATTTGAATTCTCAGTTTTCATTAAACAGTAGGTGAGAGATATCTGCATGACCTGCTGCTTACGCCGAGATTCTGCTGTATGGAACCACTGAACACTATGGATACCGAACTCTCCCATAATGCAACAGGGCTGGTGTGGAAGATACGTCAGAATCAGAAATGGCGTGATGACTCTTTTGAAGTTGACAATGCCAACAATGGAGGATGTAGTACATTCGAGTTAGAC
>CM022752.1:29986859-29989359 GCA_012411365.1 Ameiurus melas
GCAAGACAGTTTTTACTTTCAGGCGTCTGCACTGTGGATTTATTCATCATATATCACAACCGGGCCTAAAGGGTGCCAATATTTATTTTCGTCAGAAGGTGAGACCAAATGTAACTCTTCCCAGGGGAGATTTCTCATGCAGGAGGTATGGGATACACAGGAAATGGTACAATCTCCAGTGTTTGTAGAAGAAAACAAGGACTATATATATATATATATATATATATATATATATATATATATATATATATATATATATATATATATATATATATATATATATATATATATATATATATATATATATATATATATATATATATATATATATATATATATATATATATATATATATATTTTTTTTTTTAGATTTAAAAACCTCAACTTATATAGAAGATAGATAGATCAGATAGATCAGATAGATTGCAGTGCATTAATTTAGAGCGGTGATTAAACTGACCAGAACTAACTGTGCATTATACGGTTTTATCTCACACCTTCCAGGCAATCAGAGTCGAGTATTCAGACAGACCATGGTATAAATATAATTTAAAAAATCATAACAAAATAAAAACAAATCTCTTTACAGGTAACGATTTCCAGTTACAATTCCAGTCTAAGGTACAGATCTGATATCCGATATGTTTTCTCAGTACCGGTCCTGATACTGTGTACTGGTCCAGTGTTGTCTCTAGTGATGACATCACAAAATATTTATTCATATCATCTATGCAAATAACTTGTTATTATTTACAGTTCCACTGCATTTCCTACTGGAACTAACTGCAGCTTAAATCCGGCAGTTATCTGATTAAACCCTAAAAAGTGTTTTCTATAAGAATTCTCTCCAGGTTTCTTCACATATAAAAGCAGTGAGTCTGATGATAATCAGATCAGACATTAAAGGCAGTAATTCATAATTAAATTAGTGATTTCTGTACTGCTGGTCAGATCATACTAATTTTCATCCAATTAACGCCGGCTTTGTGTTGGGAGCCCAGCGGATGGTCAGCGCCAAGTCACGCTAATTAACACTGTCCCACTTTATTTCCCTTCAGGACCCTGACGTTTCCTCCGAGACTCACCACGTCACCACACACATGCACGTCTTCTGTCTATCCATCCATTCACTGACGGAGGAGCAAAGAACCCAATCAGACCGGTAACACAATTAAACAGCTTTTGTTTAAGAGTTAATAATGGGGTTAGAGATTATAACCTCTCATTTTAAAACAAATACAGGGAAGAATAAAGCATATGTGTTTTATATATTATTCTAATATAATATCATTGAAACATAAAACAGTTTAAAATATAAACTATAAAAATAAAAAATATACATTTAACACAATGTAAAAAAAAATCTAAAGACATTTTTAAAGATTTAAATAAAAGGTACACTACATTTCTAAAACGTAAAAAAAAAAAGTTTATAAAGTGATTAAAAAAGAACTAATTCTATCAGAAATAAAAACGCTGAGGGTCAGAGTTTCACTCGGTCGCCATTTTGTCTCGAGTGTACATCACGAGGTTCGCTCCCAGCACATGCACTACACATATAACCTATTTTACAGTGTGTGTTAGAAAACGTGAGTATGAGTGCTATTCAAGGTGATAATAAGGTTGTGTGTGTGTGTGTGTGTGTGTGTGAGTGTGTGTGTGTGTGTGTGTGTGTTGATGAGTTAATGAGCTCGATGCTGTTGGTTCACACGCCGCCCGTCCCCACTGAGCTGACATTTCAAACATGCTGCCTTTAATTGGTATAAAATTAAATCCAGTTAAAAAACAAAACAGGATCTTTTCTAAAGCACCCTTACAGTGCTCTCTCAGCACTCATGGGGTGGAGCCTTCTGTAATAATAATAACAATATAAATAATTAAAAAAAAATAATAATAATAAAAATAATAATAATAAAATAATAATAATAATAATAATAATAATAATAATAATAATAATAATAATAATAATAATAATAATAATTACTTTATTTAAAGTAATGCTCAGGAAAATCAACAGAACTTTAAATGAAAGTGTTAAAGAATGTTTTGTGAATTTGCTTGTAATAATAATCTTTGTAATTTATTTGCTAGACTTATTTTTAGCATGTTCGTGCTGATGCACTGATGTATAAATATTCTGTACAAATATAAATTATGTTCAAAATTGTTCGTCAAAAGAAAAAGAATAAAAACTCTTCTCTGTGATATCCCTTCAAGTTCAAACATCTTCTCTTTATCCACACCTTTACACACACACAGACAGAAGCTCCACAACATGTGTGTATGTGTGTGGGTGTGTGTGTGTTAAAAACACACCTGGGTCACCTCCAGAATAGCTGAAGTGTGTGTTTTCCCCCTCATTTGTCTTAAAAGAGTGAGAGAGAGAAGGGGAGAGAGATAGAGAGAGAGGGGGAGGGAGTGAAAGGGAGAGAGAAAGGGAGAGAGGGAGAGAGAGACAGAGAGAGAGAGAGAGAGAGAGAGAGAGAGAGAGTAACAGGTG
>CM022752.1:29996859-30011859 GCA_012411365.1 Ameiurus melas
TAGTGGAATAAAACAGACGGAGGTGATGATCCCTAGAGAGAACATGCTGAACATCAGGCAGAAACTTCAGCATGTTCTGTCCTGCTGTTTTTCTCCAAATGAACTCAGACAGGATTACATTTTTTAAATTAAATCAACCAGGACGTGTTCAGTGTGTGACGTTCCCTAAAGCAGAACCCCTGAACCCGAATCCCTAAACTCTGACACAAAACCTTAATAAACCTTGGACTAGCATGACCCCAGCTGGACATTCACAAATCTTCTGTGACCCTCAATCTGACCTCCATATATATATTTTTTTCAATTCCAGATGTTTAAGACTACTGTAATGCTTGAATACTGTGTTATGTCAGTAACATCTGTATGTGTAATATAACTGACTAAACACTAGAGGGATTATCCTAACACTAGACACTAGAAACTACCCAGTCTAGAGTGAAGTGTACTGGTACAGGAAAGTACCGGAAGCATATATGGCGGGACACCTAGAAGAGGAGTCAGGTTTATACTAGCTGTGTAACTAGCAACATTATTCACACACTTGCTTCTGTAGGGCACGCCAGAGCCAAATCGTCCATCGGGTTTCCAAACCGAAATGTAAAATGTTTAGTGATTTCATGCACAGTCACGTTAAACACACGGACAAGCACTGAGGCTCTTTAACCTCCTGCTGTTGTCGTGAATGTTGTCATGATCTGTATCTCTAATCTAAAACTCTGACCGTACATTCAAAAGTATTTACTAATCTAGAAAATTAGTCTTTTTTAAAAAAAAGACTGCTACACAAAAGAGACATTTCTGAAAGTTTGACGGTGACATGAGAGGAATTCAAACACTGACTGTAGAAAACCCAGTTAGTGTTAGTGCTCAGTAATGCTCTAGAATATATACATGTTGTAATGATCGGCTATGATGAGTTCATGTGGGGTCAAGGGGCGTGGTCGCCGCCCTGCTCTCTCTCTGTGACCTTGACATTGTGTGCTGACACGCGGTCTCATGTTAAGGTACCATTTTTGGCTTAGTGGTTAGCACGTTCGCCTCACACCTCCAGGGTCGGGGGTTTGATTCCCGCCAGGACCATGTGTGTGCGAAGTTCTTTCCTCCTTTCCTCCAGGTAGGCTTAGTGGCGTGTCTAGAGTGTCCGTAGTCTATGAATGGGTGTGTGAGTGTGTATGTGATTGTGCCCTGTGATGGACTGGCACCCTGTCCAGGGTGTACCCCGCCTTGTGCCCAATAGGTTCCAGGTTCCCTGCGACCCTGAAGAAGGAGTAAGCGGTAGAAGATGGATGGACTTTTCTTCTAATGACTGACCTGTAACCATGCGTAAAACTACGGTATACTTCGTGTAATAAACGAAGAACAGCACTTTCACTCTGTGTCCAGCTGAGTTATATTCACTTTCCTGAGCAACCCGTGAGGATCTAGCCGGATCCTTACAATGTGATTTGAGACACAACGCTAGTGGGTTCAGTGGAGGTAGAACGTAACCCTAGGTAAACTCTAATCCTAAACCCTTCTAAATATAACACTAAAGCATGATCTCTAAACCCTAAAACTAAAACCTATTCTATAAAAATGCATGACCCCTAAACCCTAATCCCCAAGCCCTAACCCAGAAACATAACTCCTGAACAATAACACAACTCTTATTCTGGACAACACTATCTCTAAACAATAAAGATTAATCCCTAAAACCCTGATCCCTAAACCTTAACCCTAATTTATCCTCTTCCCCTAATCTATGTACTCCTCTCACTTTTCATTCTAACCCTAAATCTCAAACCCTAACTAAACCCCACCTCTCTCCATTCCTCTAACACTAAACCCTAATCCCTAAATCCGAAATTTAAAATCTAACCCTAAACCCTAACCCTAATCTTATGTTTATCCCTAACATATAATCTCTAAACTCAAGTCTTTGGATACTTTCTCTAACTCTTATTCTTAATCTTAAATCCTGATGTCTGACCTTTAACCTCATACTATCATCACATAGCCTCTGTAACTGTGTGTTAAAGTGTTAAAGCGATTTTACAATAAAACTGAATTATTATTATTATTATTATTATTATTATTATTATTATTATTATCGGTGTATCATGTCTCCCAGCGGATCTGCATTAATGTGTGATGAATCACTGAAGTCGGATTTGTTTGCAGCTGTGTATGGTATCGAGGTCACACAAAACATCCTGGTCTTTTTCTTGTTGTCTTTTCTTTCGTCATTTGTATTTTGCATGCTGGTACATAAAAAAAAAAATAAAAAAAACATTCAAAGTGCACTACACACACTCACACACACACACACACACACACACACACACACACTCACGCACACACAGAGCTTTATTTAGCAGCTGGACTTTCCTCTCAGTCATCATTTTGCTGAAGCTGAACTGCTGACGAAGACAAAACACACACACACACACACACACACACACACACACACACACATATACACATAAATAAAGTCCTGAGAAGATGCACTGATGTTTCACTCTGTCAGCATCAAGTGCACTAACCTCAAACCACCTCTCCATCTGCACTACTTAGTGCACTGCTGCTGTACTGAGAACATCTCAACAGAGACAGGGATGCACAGGCTATGAACCCTAATCCCTAATCCCTTAACCCTGAACCCTATTCCCTAATTCATCAATCCTAACTCCTACACCCTAATCCCCAAACCCTATTCACCAGTCCCTAAACATTAACTCCTAAACCATAATCCCTAATCCCGTAACCCTGAACCATAATCCCTTATTCCTAGACAAATAAGTGAAAAGAGACACGGGGCACAGAAACAAGGAGTGGGAGAGAGAGCAAGCGAGTCAGAGAGAGAGAGAGAGAGAGAGAGACAGAAATAGACAGACAGAAATCTCATCCTCTACTGAGCGCTTTAATTAGGAATCCCTGCTGCTTTTTAACGAGGAGACTAACGAGGACAGAGTCGACACCACGGTCCACGACTAACTGGACACACACACACACACACTCACACACACACACACACTGTGCAGCAGGGGGCAGAGCAGATTGTCGTTTGTGGCAGATTTAATTACACACTCATACAGGAAGTGAATAAAGTGCAGCTTTTTAGTAGCGAGTTTGTTTGCGTTTGACTCATTAATTACACTGATTATTAAAATAAAGTGTCATGTAGCTAATTTCACATTCATCAGTTGGCAAGGTGCTCCGTGTGGTGTTTTTTTTTTTCATTATGGCGAGTCTTATCAGTCCCCTCTGTATAAAGACCACTCATTAAATTATTAATCAAACTAGTGCTGGTGTTTAATACGAATTCACACACACACACACACAAACACAGGATTATGACCTCACGCATCACCACACAACTAGCAATAAAGTCTCATGCTAGCAATACCAACAATTTCTCCGAATACCTGACTACAAAAATTCATTTTGGTGAAACAGAAAAAACTCACATAAGACAATATGCTAACTAGCCGGTCTTAGCGAATCATTCAATAATACTCTGTTTGTGCCACAGCATGGCTGAATTCTTGATTCAGAAGGTGTTGATTAGTTTTCTAGCGCAGGTTTATATTAATACTTTAGTTCTAATACCTTATGGTTTCTATAGTAACGGCTCGTTCACCAGGACGCTCCGCTGATAACAAACAAATTAAAAATGTGTGTAATCTTTGATACGGTGAAGCTTTCTGTAAGGAGAAATGTGTTTATGTGACATTTAAGGAAGGAGTCTCCAGTGTCAGTGCTTTGTAGTAGGTAAAACTGTAACTTTAAGTTTTGTGAAAACAAACAAAGAAACAAATAAATAAATTGAACTTGAAATGTATCACTTTCAAAAAAATCTTCATACATTTAGTTGTTTATTTATTCAACTTGTTCAGTTTATTGGAAAACCAATAAAACTTTCATGCTTATGGGTAAAGGGTGTGGTATTTAACATATTCCAGTTACTATAACAAACCTTCTTGTAAACTACATGCATGCCTACAGTCCAGTGATCTGCTGTTCCCTTTCAAAGGGAACTTCGACATTGCATTTAGCATAACAGTATGGGAAGCGCCTCTCGCGCACGACCGGTATCTGAAGCTTGTGTAAAATCATGCCTCTATTTATAGGCCTGTCAAGATCAGGTGACGTGGCAATTAAGCGCATCGCGTGAAATAAATATGGCACCTGTGAATCACGCCGCCAGCCGTATTATCTTCAGCGAGACGGCATGTCTGTTGTTTGTGTAAAGAAACAAAAAGACGCTTAATGTCCTCTCTATCTTTTCTCAGAATCTCAGAACTTTTCTATGCCTTTAAAAAAGGAGAAGAAAACAAACAGAATGAGTGAGAGAGAAATACAGTATATGAGTGAAAGAATTCAGGAAGTGTGTTATGGCTTGCTCCCGTTTCATCACAGGAATGGTGCACACTTTCTAGGTGAAGTGTTTAGGAGTGTAGCATGCGATGGCAGCCTCGGGAGGCTGATCATGGTAATGCCTACATTAGGATGCGACTCGCGCTCTTCTCAGAAGCTGAAGCTCGTTGGGTTTCAGAGCCTCGCGGATCTGGGCCACTGCTGAGGCAGCTAGCCGTCTCAGGTTCGAGGGATCTCTTATGTATCCAGAAGAAGAGCCGGAGACGAGCACTGCTATATCTCTTGCTCTGTCTTCTGGGTCTAGCTCTCTTTGGAGCTCATGTCGTGGAAGGCCAAAAGAAAAAAAAAAAGAGTAAAAAAACATACACAAAAATAATAGTAATAATTCCTCTCTGACTCAGAGGAGCCAGAAGGATGTGCCAAAAACTGAGTGCAGCATATACAGAGCTGCTTGAAGTGATTGCTAAGGCTGGATGAGCCTTTTCTCCCCAGTGAAATTAAATCCTTCACACTGCAGAAACTCCCCTTTCTTACAGAAGTGCATGACATATCAGGCTTCTGGGGGAAAACCATGGCCAAGCCATATTTATAACCCCATGATTTTGGCTTATTCAGCCATTGTGGGGAATGAACGGCATGGCTATTTAGCTATGCTGAAGGTGGAGGAGTAATTAGAGGTAATTAGGTAATTAGAGGGGCCGGCTATGCCATCCAAGTCACTGTGTAAGGCCTCTGTGGTATTGGTGAGCAAGGCCTATTCAGTGACAGTGTTGCAGGCCTATCAAGCAGACCTGCTGAGTGAGCTAGACATTCAGCCAGTTCCTTCCCTGTTGTGTCAAGTTCACCCGGGCATCCATGAGTTGGTGGAGTTACAATCATGGTTTATGTGGCCATCATTTCAGCCAGCCACGCCCCTGTTGATGGAGCCTCTGTGGTGCAACATTCTCTCACTTCGACGTTCATGCATGGTGTCAGGCAGCTGAGGCCAATCTGTAGGCTGCGCATACCTTCCTGGGACCTTTTTGTGGTCCTGCAAGGTCTGTCAGGGGCCTCTTTTGAGCCCTTAGAGTCAGCCTCTGAGAAGCTTCTGACTAAAAAGGTAGCTCTTCTGCTGGCCCTGACATCTCTCAAGCGAGTAGGAGATCTACAAGCTCTCTCTGTTGCCACTTCCTGCGTTGACTTTGATTAGCCAAGGCCTTCCTGTATTCTATGCTGGATAATATTCCTAAGGTGCCTACACTTTCTGCCCTCCTCCATTCCCCACACCAGAACAAGAGAGAATGCACCTGCTGTGTCCAGAAAGGGCTCTCTGTACTTATGTCCAACTCTCCGGCCAGTGGCGTAAGTCAGAGCAGCTGTTGGTCTGCTTTTGTGGCGATAGTAGAGGTGATGCTGTGTCAAAGCAGCGCATCTCTAATTGGATAGTGGAAGCAATCTCTATTGCTTGTGAGGTGTGCAGTCTGACTACGCCTCTGGGCATTAGGGCTCATTCCACTAGGGCGGTCGCCTCCCAAAGGCTTTGTCAAAGGGGTATCCTTACAGGATGTGTGTGCTGCTGCAAGGTGTCTTGCAGTGACTGTTGGGTTTTGGTATTTTTGAACAGGCCATACTCTCGATATGATGGGGTGGGTATTCTCGTTCCCATATTGTTATGTTAAACGCAACGTCAAAGATCCCTTTGAAAGGGAACGTCGGGATTACGCTTGTTGCGTGGCTTTGTCATACCAGGTCAGGCCTGTGAATTGCGTTTTCACTTCAGATAGTAGAGGCTGATGGCGTGGTTAACAGGTTTCATATTTATATCACGCAACATGCTTAATTGCCATGTCACCTGATTTTACTCAAGTTTAAGATACCGGTCAAGCACGCAAGGGCACTCCCATAGTGTTATGCTAAACGCAACGTCTTTTACATGCGTAACCCAGACGTTTGTTTGTTTGTTTGTTTGTTTTGGTTGGCTGTACTTGTACAAGGCAATGTAATCAGTAAACTGACCTGTACCAGACATGCCCTTCATTTCAGGCCACACCCACTTCTTACAAAATTATAAAGAGGAACAACAAAAAATTTGCAAAAATCTTTGTTTAAAAAAAACCCATAAAATATTTAAGTGATATATGCTTAAGTCACCTTCCACTTTGATGTCATTAGTCAAATGAAGTAAAGAACGTTCAGGTAATTAATGAGAATAAAGTAGAATAATTCAGTGTGTGTATTTTTTCCTTAACAATCACGACAGTGTTCGCTTTTTGCTCACTCAATAGTTTTTAACATAAATCTGTCTGTTTTAACACTGTGAGAAACGTGTCCTCCCGCTTCATTTCTCCTCCTGAATGGACTTCCTGAAGCTCACCACTGACTGACAGAGTCTTAATTTAAGTTAAAACTGCTTCCCAGAACTATTTCGTTAGCTCCTGACAGGCAGAAATGCACGGCGCTGTCATTTCCGTGACGTTTGTGACACAGAGCCAATTTCTTGCCCCTCCAAATCTTTCAAATCTGAAATAGATGAGAAAGGAAGTGCGGTTACACCGAGTCGACATGGCCGTCTCCATCTTCTTCTCCATCTGCTCCTCCTTCCTCTGTGCTAACAATTAAAGCTCTGACTCGAGTTCACACGAGCACAGGTGTGCCGGATTTAACACTTCATTAAATGAAATGATCATAAATTATATCGCTTAAACAACAAGTCATTATTCTAACACTAATCACAAGTCTGATTCTGAATCTGTACGTTTAGGTCACATTTAAACACATTTAAAGCAAGAACTTACTTAGTATTCTGTATATGAATCTGGGGGTGGGGCTACATATACACACTGTTTATGATGTCACAAATTAAGTTCCATGACCTTGGACATACAAAACATGGGGAATATGCCCTGGAAACAAAGTGAAACCAGACACTGGCATTCAGCACCCTAGAGAAAACCAAACCAGAACATGAGATCTTGGACATACAAATCCATGGGAATATAAGACTGTGAGAAGAAATGTCTCTGAGAAACAGAACACTTGAAACATAGTGAACATCACGTCTGATATGCTAAATCATCTAATATGCTAAAATATGCTAATTATTACAGGATGGCAATGTACACTATTAACTGCAAAACCTGAATGCTATGCTAGTCAGCTAGTTATGTTAGCTAATGTTAGTGATGGTCAGATTATAGTTGTCAGAGACAGCTATTCATAAATACACTATGCACCTAAAAGTATGTGCACCCCGACCATCACACCCATCTGTGCTGCTTGTTGAACATTGCATTCCAGATTTATTCCTCCTTTGCTGTTACAATGTGCTCCACTCTTCTGGGAAGGCTTTGCACTAGATTTTGAGGTGTGGCTGTGGGGATTAGTGATCATTCATCTACGAGAGCATTAGTGAGGTTGAGGACAGGTGCTGATGTTGATGTGAGGAGACTCCAGTTCCAGTTCATACCCAATGTGTTCAGTGGGATTGAGGTCAGGGTTCAGTGTAGGACACTCGAGTTCTTCTACCTTCTTCCAACCTTCACACACCACGTCTTCATGGAGCCCGCTTTGTGCACTGTGTGTCATGAAGGAACAGTGTTTGAGTTCCTCATAGTTCCAAAGAAGGGAAACTGTAAAGCTACACTGTACAGAGACGTTCTATACAATTGTGTGCTTCAGACTTTGTGGAAACAGATTGTGGAAGAGGTATGGGTGTGATGGTCAGGGGTGCACAGGTGTACTTTAGGGTGTATAGTGTACATCAGTTAGTAAATGAGAATGTAATTCGAGAAACTGAGACTGAAACGCTGCTTATATTAGTGCATTACAGAGCCAGGTGGACAGCTTATTCATAAATCCTGTCTTTGTACCTGTATTTGAAGATAAAGATGTAGAGATGTTGCTACACAAATCTTTAGGGTTTTTTTTCCTCATTAAAAATCAATTATTATTTCAAAACAATTTATTATATAACGTGAAATTATTTCACTGATTAAAATGATGCAAATTTTGTTAAAATTAAATTAAAATAGTCTACTACTTTAGTTTACTACTGTATGTTGAACCAATATTTTTTTCAACGAGGCGGGAGATTCAGAGGGATTTCAGATATGAGGATTAGTTGTTAATTAAATATTCGGGATGAGACGAGGAGAAAGTCGGATTAGTGTTTGATAATGAAGGCAAAAGAAACTATTAGACTTTCTCATGATTTTTCTGCTTCTCATTCTGCTCTTTTTCACCTCGTCACAGACCAAAGTGTTGATTAACTGTGTGTGTGTGTGTGTGTGTGTGTGTGTGTGTGTGTGTGTGTGTGTGTGTGTGTGTGGAGCGGCTAAATTAGACCCCACCACCACCACCACCCCCACAGTCAGGGCTTTTCACCATCTTTCTGCCCCTGAGCGGGAACCTTGAGGAGGAATAACTGACCAAGCTACAGATGTTTCACTTTATCCAGAAGACACTGTGCAGATTTGCATATTCATTTGAATAGCTTATGACATCATAAATGCATCCAGTTCTCCATATTCATATAATATACTGTTCATTGAGAGCTAGTGCACTATCAACACCTGGATTATGTAATAAAAAGTGCCAGAAATCATGCGTGGAACATTGGGACAGTTGTAAGCTGATCTAGTTAGGAGGGGGTGGAGCCAACAGAGTGGACATTGTGGGAAAACATGACAGTAACACCTCTATTCATGAATGAACTGGAGCCACCAACTAATGTTCATTTTCATTTTAGATTATCCAGGCTGTGTGTTCCTGTGTGTGTTGTGTGTAGCAGTCTTTGTCTATTCCTCCGTATTTGGGCTGTAAAATGGCGGTGTGTGGAGTCTGGAGATGTGTGTGTTTCTGAATCTTTTATTCAGATCCATAATCAGCCTAAATCACGGTGTGGAATACGAGGTTACGATGAAGCCGAGAATAAAAATGAGCAGAAATTGGCAGTTTGAGATGCCTGAACTGAATGAGCTGCAGGTCAGAAGAGCAGGAACAGCGTGAGTCAAGCTCAGACCCCATCATTTTGCTCTTTTTTATAATTTATTTTTCTGTTTTTTTCCCTTAGCCACAGTCCTGTTTTACTTCATTTCTAAAGTGCAAATGTCAGTGTGAGATTTCAGCAGCTTCGCCATACGAGTCGCTAAAAACACATTAGTGAGGAAGCGTTCAGTAAATACACTGTAAAAACAATTTTAAAAACCCAGAATAAACAAACCAGAATAAATAAATAAATGCTTTAACACAAATTTACTTTCCCACACAGATTAATTAAAAAAAAAATTTATACCAAATATAAATGTGTAGTTTTAAAGAGTGTCTTGAGAACGCATATTTGTCTTGAAGAGGCGTGTCTGTGTTGAGGAGGCGTGTCCATATCCAGAGTATGTATTATCTTAAGGGATTGTGACTAGAGGAACCATGTCTTTTTTAAAGGGCTGTGTCAGTCTTAAGGAGGCGTATCTTTATTGAGAGGGTGTGTCTGTCTTAGAGCTGCATATTTGTCTTGAGGAGGTGTGGCTGCATTAAGGAGGCATAGCTATTTTGAGAGGGCGTGTCTTTCTCAAAGGATAATGTCTGTTACTTTATTTTATCTACATATAATCTTCAAAAACTGGTTCTTTAAGGGTCCTTCATAGGATTCTCTGGATGGATATCCCCACAGAGAGATTATCAGAGAACCCTTAAGGGTTCTAGATTTGTGCTTTGTTTTCTACAACCCCAATCCACAAAAAAGTGTGGAAAATGCTAATTAAAACAAATGTGATGTGTAGTTTGACTTGTTTAAAGAAAACAGGGTATTTGAAGTTTTATCTAATCACCTGCGTAGTGTTTTGAAGATAAACATTTATTTTTAAATTGATGCATGCGACACGTTCCAAAAATGTTGGGATGGGGCAATTTAGGACTAATAGTGATGTGAGAAGTTGAAATAAGAAGATGATGTGAAACAGGTGAGGCAATCGTCTAATCAGTATATATAAGGAGCCTCCAGAAAAGGCCTAGTCCTTCAAGAGCAAGGATGGGTCAAGACTCGCCGATCTGTCAACATATCCATCAGCGAATAATCCAATACTTTGAGCAGAACATTCCCCAAAGACAAATAAGTAGGATTTTGGAAATTTCGACTTCTACAGTGCACAGTATAATTATAAGATTCAAGGAATCTGGTCAAATCTATATTTTGATGTCAGCAATACAGGCATTCAATGAGTCCAGAAGAAGTGAGATGTAAATTCACAAGCTGAGACCATAATTACAAATAATTTGACCAAGAGGAAACAAATAAATATAGAACAGAAGTTGTCCAAGAACAGAGCCTTGAGGGACACCTTGAGAGAGTGAACACGAAGAAGATTTGAAGTTATGGAGAGTGATGAAAAATTGTCTATCAGTAAGATATGATATAAACCAAGACCTGCGATGCCGCTAGTTGATAGGTGATAGCTGAGAGGTAAGTATGTGATGAGATACAGTGTCAAATGCTGCTGTTAAGTCAAGCGTGATGAGAACAGAAACACAGCCAGAATCAGCAGATATTAGGAGGTCATTGGTGATTTTTAACAGAGATGTTTCAGTGCTGATCGAAAACCAAATTGTCAGGGATCAAAAAGATTGTTAGCAGAGACATGAGCTTGTAGCTGCAAGGTAACTACTTTATCAAGCAGCTTAGAAATTAAAGAAAGATTAGACATGGGTCTGAAATTATTCAGAACAGAAGAATGTAACCCTGGTTTCTTTAAAATAGGAGTGACCACGGCCATTTTTAATGGCAGCAGGACAGAGCCAGAAGAAACTGAACAGTTGATCTAGTGAGCATAATAAGCGGATAATAATGTGATTTCTGTATAGTACAGGGTGAACTGAATTCTTCACACTGTCCCAACTTTTTTGGAACTGGGGCAGTAAGAATAAACACCTTTCCTCTTTCCTACGGGCTCTTTCGATTGTTACAGATCTAGATATGTAAAGCTTCTGTTCTCCTCAGACCCGTTCTGATAGACAAACCTGTACTTGTTTCATGGATGTGGTATAACAGGAATAACACATTATGGGATGTGCTTTATAGGGAAGTAAGTGTGTGTGTGTGTGTGTGTGTGTGTGTGTTTTTTTGTGTGTGTGTGTGTGTGTGTGTGTGTGTGTGTGTGTGTGTGTGTGATGGGGGGTTTGTGTTCATAACAGTAAACAAAACATATTACAATCAGTTATTTTAGCAACATTGCGTGTCAGAAAACCCTGTGTGTGTGTGTGTGTGTGTGTGTGTGTGTGTGTGTGTGTGTGTGTGTGTGTGTGTGTGTGTGTGTGTGTGTGTAATAACAGCAGACCTTAAAATTCTTGATTTGTGCAGCATTAAGAAAGAATAATGACTTTACAGCTCTCATAAACCCTTTCTCCATCTCTCTCTCTCTCTCTCTCTCTCTCTGTCTCTCTCTCTCTCTGTCATCCCTTCATCATTATTCTCCTCCACCTCTGCTCATATAAAATGACTTCGGCCTTCACATAAAGCAAGAGAGGCTTTGTTTGGTGATAAGCAAGTCATCTCTCTCCATTTCTCTGTCTCACTCCTCTCCTCCTTCATCATTATTCTTCTCCACTTCTCCACTACCTGCACTCGTTCAGATTGGCACTTATGAAGAGGGTCTCGCTAAAATCTGACATCTATTCCAGTTAAAGATCACTCCATCACTCGCTCCGTCGCTCCGGGACCCGGAGACACTAATGACTCCCGTCTGGCATGCGCTAAAAAAGGGAGGGAAAAAACTGACAGTGTCGGTGTGTGTGTGTGTGTGTGTGTACGTGTGCATGTGTGTGTGTGTGTACGTGTGCATGTGTATATGTGTGCGTGTGTGAGTGATGGGTCATTTTTATAATTCATCGCAGCTCTTTAAGTGCTTAACATCGGCCCCTTTTTCCTGTCATTGTGTTGGAGATTAGCGTTACTCGTCCCCAAAGGCAAATTTAATTGCTTCATGGGGAAAAAAAGCCGCAGAAAAGGTTCTTCAGAGCGATGAACCACATACAAGAGCCACTTTTAATACACCTTAATTCCTTGAATTATATTTCATTATATATTATTAGTATATATATAATTGTATATATTCTATTCCAAAACATTACATAGAACTACATTTAGAGAAAAAAAGTATGATTTTTTTTTAAATAAATAAATCATTTTAATTGTTGGTAAGGTATAATAAGGTTACTGTGGTACAAGAGGAATAAAACACTCTGGAATGTGCTGTTATAGAAAAATAATCAATTTCAGAGTGTTAACAGTAAATCACACATTACATACAACAGTAAATCACACCATCCGTGTGTGTGTGTGTGTGTGTGTGTGTGTGTGTGTGTAAATGGTTAAGTGTTTCACTCCTCCATAAGTATACAATATATAAGAATAGAAAATATAAACTGGAATTTATTCAGTGTTTCAGCATCCCACGTTAAGCTTTTTTAACGGTTTTTATTTGCTCTATAGACTGCGTGATGAGTCGAGCACATTGTTGTGCTAATAAACAGATGACAGCAATCAGGATGACCACACTTATTAAACACACCGTTTAAACACCACAAACATCTACAACAGAAAAACTCAGCAGGAGGAATTCATGGCTAGCAACACACCACAACAACAACACACACACACACACACACACCACAACAACAACACACACACACACACACAACAACAACAAACACACAACACACACACACAACAACAAACACACAACACACACCAACAACAACACACACACACACACACAACAACAACAACACACACACACACACACACACACACACAAACACACACACACACACACACACTTACATATACATATAATATAAATAATAATATATATAATAAAAACAAAATACACAACAAAATAATAAAATAATAAAATATAAACATAAAAAAATATAAAATATACACAATAAAAATAAAAAACATAATAAATAATACACACACACATTAATAACATAATACATAATAATAATATAACATATAAAACAAAATATAAAAAATAATAATAAATATTAATAATAATTTTATAAAAAATATAATAATAAAAATAACACACATATACACACATAAAATAAATATAAAATAATTCAAATAATAAAATAATAATACATACACAATAATAATAATATATTATATAATATAATAACAATAATAACACATATATATAATAATAAAATAATAATAACATACACAACACATATAAAAACACACAAACACACCATACAACAACACACAAAAAATAAAAACACATAAAAAATATAATAAAAAAACACAACACACATATAATAAATAAAAATATAACAACACAAAATATAAAACATAATAATAATACAAAAAAAAAAATAAAATAATAATAATACACAAAAACCATAATAATAATACATTAATAATAATACAACATAAAATAATAATAATATACACACACACACACACACATAAAATACATATAATAATAATAATACACACAACACATAAATAATAATACACAACACACACACATAATAACACACACACACATAAAAATAATAATATAACACAAAATAAATAAAAAATACAAAAATAAAATAAAACAATAAATATAATAATAATAAATAATATAAACACAAAATAATTAAAAATTAAAAACAAAAAATATAAATACAAATATAATAATAATTATACAATATAATAATAATAACACAAAAAAATAAAATAAATCAAAAAAACTATAATAATAATACAAAATATAATAAACACACATAAATCAATACATACAATATAATAATAATACACACACACACACATATAATAATAACATACACACACACATATAATATACACAACAAAAATATAATAATATAATAACATAATAAAAAAATATAAAATAAAAAATATAAAATATAAAAATATAAAAATAAAATAAATATAATAACAACAAAATAATATAACAACATAACAAAAAACACAAATAAAACAACACACACATAAAATATAAACAAACATAAAAACACAACACAAACACAAAAAATAAAAAAAAAAAAACATATTACAATACACACAACAAAATAAATATAAATAATAAAAATAAATATATAATAAAATAATATAAAAATAATAAAATAAATAAATAATAATAAAATATATTATTAAAAAATAATATATATAATAACAAATATAAATACACATAATAATAATATTATTATATAATATATATTAATAATAATAATAATATAATATAATATTAAAATAATAATAATAATAATAATATAATAATAATATAATAATAATAAATACCTAAAATAATATTAATAAATAATAATAATAATACATATATTATAATTAATAATAATAATAACAATATAACTAACAACAACACATAAATAAATAATATACACAACACACAATACAAAAAACACACACACAATACAAATAACAAATAATAATAATAAATAACACATACACATATAATAATAATACACATATATAATATTATTATATAATAATACACACACACAATATAATAATAATAATACACACATAATATAATAATAATAATAAACAATATATCATAATAATAATACACATATATACATAATAATAATAATAATATACATATATATATAATAATAATATATATATATATATTATAATAATAATAA
>CM022752.1:30014359-30089359 GCA_012411365.1 Ameiurus melas
CATTAAATGTCACAGAGAACCTTTAATAATCTCCATGTTCTTCTATGAAACTCTAATCACTGAACATGTTCCCTTTGACAGCGCGTTTAATTGATTTCACTTCAGTTCATTTCACACACGCTCTGATCTGCAGTGTGTCACAGAGAATATTCCTGAAATACATTCCTTTCATGCATGTTGAGTATCAGGATTATAGAAAAACAGACTTCATCTACATGAACATGAACATGTAAATGCTCATAACAGATATCATAACCAAAACCCCTCCCAATGCATTGCATCATAACCAAAACGCCTCCCAGTGCATTACATCAGAACCAAAACCCCTCTCAGTGCATTGCATCATAACCAAAACGCCTCCCAGTGCATTACATCAGAACCAAAACCCCTCTCAGTGCATTACATCATAACCAAAACCCCTCCCAGTGCATTACATCATAACCAAAACCCCTCCCAGTGCATTACATCAGAACCAGAACCCCTCTCAGTGCATTACATCATAACCAAAACCCCTCCCAGTGCATTACATCATAACCATAACCCCCCCCTCTCACACACACACACACAGGTATTGTTACAGTGTTTATTTTTGGTCTTTATCACCTTTTTTTTTCAACACAATTTCAAAGTGAAATTAGAAGAAAACTCTTTGTATTTGAATTTTTCTTTTGGCTTCCATTCAGATCTAATCATGAACAAATCAACATGTTTGTGTGTGTGTGTGTGTGTGTGTGTGTGTGTGTGTGTGTGTCTGTGTGTGCGAGAGAGAGAGAGAAATTGCATGAGTTTGAGTCCAGCAGACCTTTGCACCAGTCTCTCTCTCTCTCTCTCTCTCTCTCTCTCCCTCCCTCGCTCTCCCTTTCTCTCTCCATCATTATATCTTGTCCAAATCACAGGTTGGCACGGAGAGCAGCCGTGTCGCTTAATGCGGCTGAAAATTGGCGCCGTAGAGAGTTGAGCCATAATTAGAGCTAAAAATGACAGAAAGGCAGCAATCAGACCTCTCTACCTTCACACACATCTCTCTCTCTCTCTCTATCTATCTATCTAGCTCTCCTTTATCAGTTCTTTTCTGATTTTCTGCTTCTATCCCGCTGTCCGAGTTAATCAGACGGTCCTCTCGTGCATCGGCTCCCTTTTTAACTTTCTCTCTGCCGCATGTTTCAGATGCAAATTTCCAATTTGTGCTGAATATCTTTGGAAATAAAAGATTATGCAGTGTAGTGCTGTAGTGTCGTGCAGGTGTGTTACAGTCTCACACATGCTAACACACACCAACGTAGTTAGGTAGCAGTGACGGATCGGTGTTCCAGTGTTTATGCCACTGGCTGTATGTCTGAGAAAATGTTCAGGGACACTATCGACTGATTCACACTGTACAGGCCTTTTTTTTTAATGTGCATGAAACACACTTCACAGCATGACGCCAGCGACATGGCATCTCTTAGAGGTAAAATAGTATAATCAAATTATCAAATCCTCTAAGAGGCATGTAATATTTCCATATTTCTCAGCTCTGCTGTGTTTCCTCAAAGCACAACTCAGAAGCTGATTGGCTGAGAGGAAGGAGGCTCATCAGTCTTTTTTCACTGAAATTCTGGCGGCAGAGAGAAATAAACATTACACACTGCACCTTTCTCGAATCCCCATTACTCACTGGACATTAGCACGCTAACACTAATACTGTAGGTGATTGATTTCAGCTTCCTGTGAAAAAAAATCTCTAAAAATATATGTGTATACAGTAACTAGATAATTATTGACACCCATTGGAGGAATGGGGGCATTTACACACTTCTCATCTAGCTATTTTTTTTCTCTGTAACATATTTGGCAAAAGTATTGATGTGTCTTTCAACCATGAGTTTCAATGAATCACATGGAAATAACGCCATAGGACATTGTTAGCATCGGATAGCTAACACACGACGCCTCCGTCCGCTGTAAAAAGCCAAAAAAAACCCCCACCACACGCACAAAAAAAAATACTCCGAGGAGCAAGAAGGATGTGGTAAAAACTGAGAGCAGCATAAAGAGATGCTTGATTACTAAGGCCAGATGAGCTTTTTTCTCCCCAGTGAAAGTAAATCTCTCACACTGCAAAAACTCCCCGTTCTTCCAGAAGTGCATGACAAAATATCAGGCTTCTGGATGAAAACCATGCATAAGCCATATTTATAACCCCACTATGTAGGATTATTCAGCCATTGTGGTGAAAGAACGGCATGGCTATTTAGCTATGCTGAAGGTGAAGGAGGTGCTTGCGAGCTACCTCTCTCCATCGACGGCAGGTAATTAGGGGGGCCGGCTTTGCTATCCAAGCCATGTAACGCCACCGTGGCATTGGTGGGCAAGGCTATGCAGTAATAGTCTTGCTTGTGTGTCACTGCAGACAATGACAGTATTGTAGGCCTACCAAGCAGACCTGCTGAGTGAGTTCAACATAAGGCGACATTCAGCCAGTTTATTTCCTGTTGTGTTGAGTTCACCAGCAATAGTGTGATGGAGGCACGGAAGGCGAGTACGGCAGCCCGCCAACCCCCGCAGATAGCCAGTCGAACTGGGCGGCCACAGTCGCGGCCTGCTACTAGGTCTGATCCGAGAATGTTCATAAAGGCCAAGCAGACAAAAGAGGAGCAGTTCTGAGGGGCCATGGATGGACGTTTCAGGGGATATGAGGTTGTTAGGGCAGATAGCCACCAGTACTACTGTAGGGTCTCCCCTAGGCAAGGCAATGAAAATCTGATGCTTTCCCTCCAAAATGTGGAATAGTTAATGTCACTTAAAGACCGCCTGGCAGCGTGGAAACTAGGGTGGAAAGAGGTCTGCTCACCACAGTAGTCAGCACAGACCAGAGCTTGACGTTATCACAGGAAGTGCGATATCCCTGTTGGACAAAGG
Source organism: Ameiurus melas (assembly GCA_012411365.1). NCBI lineage: Eukaryota > Metazoa > Chordata > Actinopteri > Siluriformes > Ictaluridae > Ameiurus > Ameiurus melas. The sequence goes on from CM022752.1 coordinate 30,017,261, forward strand.
GGCCATAGAACATGTACCCCATTCCCTGAGAGAGAGATGTTTTTACAGACTTTATATCCTGGTCCACAAAAAATAGGAGTATGTGGAAAAATTTAGATCTGCAGCATCTTTACTCTTTGGATATACAAGTTCAAGATGCTGCCGCTTAAATTTTCATTCCACAGATTAACTTTGAGGACTGTTTGTGACGATAGATCTAAAAGGTGCATATTTCCACATAGAAATATCACCCATTCACAGGAAATTCCTGAGGTTTGCGTTGGAGGCAACACATACCAAGATCAGGTTCTTCCCTTCGGGCTAACTTTATCCCCTCGCACCTTCACAAAGTGCATGGATGTCATTCTGGCTCCATTGTGACTCCAGGGCATCTGTGTACTAAACTACCTGGACGACTGGTTAATTATAGCACGATCCAGGGAACTGGCGGTTCAACATTGAGATGTTGTTCTCAACCACATGAAGAGCTTGGGGCTCAGGTTAAATCTCAGAAAAGTATGCTTTCCCCAGTGCAGTGGACTACTTTTCTATGGGTTATAAGGATTCTACTACTTTGAGGGCGTTTCTATCCCCAACATGCGTAGAGTCAATCCTATCAACACTGAGCAAGATAAAGCTTATCTTGGGATACTATTGGTGCTTATAGGTCTATTGCACAGGCGACTGTTCAGCGGTGGCTAAATAGTTGGAGAATAGTCTCTGGTGCGGCCCTCATTTGGAGTGGCATATAAATTGTCTAGAAATGTGGGCCATATTTCTAGCACTGATATTCCTTCTTCCTCAATTGAAAGGTCACCATGTGTTTACAGACAACACAATATGTCCGTGCCCCCTGTTCAGGCAGGCGCAAGTAAATCTTCTCTGGGCAGAAGGAAAGTTTGTCAGTGAGTGCAATGTACATTCTGAGAATATGAGGGCAGACATCCTGTTGAGGCAGGGGCTGAGGCCCAGGAATTGGTGGCTCTATCCACAAGTGGTGGAGTCCATATGGCGAGGTTTGGCCAAGTGGAATAGCTACAGTCCTGGAGTTCTTACAAGAACATTTCTCAATAGGGTTGGCTCCTTCTACAATCAAGGTTTACATGGCTGCCATTTTGGCCAGCCATACTCCTGTTGATGGAGCCTCTGTGGGGCAACATCCTCTAACTTCGAGGTCATGCGTGGTGTCAGGCAGCTGAGGCCAATCTGCAGGCTGCGCATACCTTCCTGGGACCTTTCTGTGGTCCTAGAAGGTCTGTCAGGGGCCCATTTTGAGTCAGCCTCTGAGAAGCTTCTGACTCTAAAGGTAGCTCTTCTGCTGGCTCTGACATCTCTCAAGCGAGTAGGAGATCAACAAGCTCTCTCTGTTGCCCCTTCCCACCTTGACTTTCCCCTGGATTAGCCAAGGACTTCCTATATCCTATGCCGGATAATATTCCTAAAGTGCCTACATTGGCTGCCCACCCTGTGGTGTTGCAGGCTTTCTTCCCTCCTCTGTTCCTCACTGAGGAATAAGAGAGGATGCACCTGCTGTGTCCAGTAAGGGCTCTCTGTACTTACGTCCACCGCTCTGGCCAGTGGTGTAAGTTGGAGCAGATGCTGGTCTACTTTGGCAGCAACAGTAGAGGTGATTCTGTGTCAAAGCAGTGCATCTCTAATTGGATAGTAGAAGCAGTCTCTATTGCTTTACGTGGCTGCCATTTCAGTCAGCCACGCCCCTGTTGATGGAGCCTCTGTGGGGCAACATCTTCTAACGTCAAGGTTTATGCATGGTGTCATGCAGCTGAGGCCTATCTGCAGGCTGCGCATACCTTCCTGGGACCTTTCTCTGGTCCTAGAAGGTCTGTCAGGGGCCCATTTTGAGTCAGCCTCTGAGAAGCTTCTGACTCTAAAGGTAGCTCTTCTGCTGGCTCTGACATCTCTCAAGCGAGTAGGAGATCAACAAGCTCTCTCAGTTTACTCTTTAAGGGCTCTCTGTACTTACGTCCATCGCTCCGGCCAGTGGCGTAAGTTGGAGACAGCTGTTGTGGAACAGCACATCTCTAATTGGATAGTGGAAGCAATCTCTATCGCTTATGATGCGAGCGGTCTCTCTATGCCTCTGGGCATAAGGGCTCATTCCACTACGGGGTTGCCTATTCAAAGGATGTGTGTGCTGCTGCAGGGTGGTCTATGCCACACACATTCATTCGATATTATAGCCTGGATATTCATTACGTCCCGGGCTCGAGTGTCTTGCAGTGACCCACGGGCTTGGGTCTTTATGAACAAACCGTACCCTCAGTATAACGGAATGGGTATTCTCGTTCCCATAGTGTTATGCTTAATGCAACGTCGAAGTTCACTTTGAAAGGGAATGTCTGGGTTACGCATGTAACCCTGAGAAGGGAACGAGACGTTGCGTAGCTTTGTCATACCAGGGCAGGCCTGTGAATTGCGTCTTTTGTTTCAGATAATAGATAATAGATAATAGAGGCAGATAATAGACGCGCTTAATTGCCACATTACCTGATCATGGCAGGCCTATAAATAGGCATGATTTTACACAAGCTTCAGATGCTGGTCGCACGCGAGAGGTGCTCCCATAGTGTTATGCTAAACACAATGTCTCGTTCCCTTCTCAGGGAACAGGGTTACATGCGTAACCCAGACGTTTTTATTGCAATGGTTCCTGCGGGCCAGAAGATCACTGGCATGCAGTATTGATTTTCACCCTTGTCCCTTGTTCCCCTGTAGATGATGAGATATTCACAGTCTTCGCAATTTTACATTGAGGAACATTATTCTGAAATTGTTCCACAAATTTTAGAGGCAGTTTTTCGCAGATTAGTGAACTTCTGCCGATTTTTACTTCTGAAAGACTCCGCCTCTCTAAGACCTTTTAATACCCAATCATCTTACTGGCCTGTTCCCAATCAATCTCCAGCTGTTTCTTTATACTACCACTCACGTTTCCACCTTAAAAGGGTACACTTACTCAATTTAAGCATGATATGTTTTCTATGTTGTAATGTGAATAACATACAATGAGATTTGCAAATCATCGCATTCTGTTTTATTTACATTTATTTACATTTTACACAGCGTCCCAACTTTTTGTAAATTGGGGTTTTAGTTAAAACTAGTGTGTTTTCCATTTAAGGGCTAATTCACTTTGGTTCCATAGAGAAAGAAAAGGCTAATAGTGTGAGAAATGAGTGTGAGTGTGAGAAATGAGTGTGAGACATGTGTGTGTGTGTGTGTGTGTGTGTGTGTGAGATAGAGATAAACAGAGGGCTGAAATAATCTGTGTTGGATTGCTTCCCTTTTGCAAATGAGTCAAGGGGCCATTAGGCGCTCGGTATGAATGCAACTCGCCAGGGGAGGACAGGACTGCCAAAAAAAACGTGTGTGTGGGTGTGTGTGCGTGGTGTGTGTGTGTGTGTGTGTGTGGGTGTGAGTGTGTGTATGTGTGCATGCCAGAAAAAGCATCCTCTTTGAGCACAAACAGCTTTTCAATGACAAACATTGACAGGTTCATCTCCTATCTAGCCTCCACTCGATCCACCACCTGTTCTTTAAATTGTTATTTTGTCTCGTGCTCTTTACGTGTTTCCATTCAAAGGCCACATGTTCACGTCTCCTTGTTTAATATTTATGTTTTCAAAATAATTCTGAAAACAGATCTGAGGTGGATCTGGCTGGCGTTAAACCCAGTGGCATTTAGCATGGCACATTGTGGTGCTCTGTGTTTTCCTTCTAATTGCACAAAGCACAAAGGCGTGAGAGATTCACAGATGAATAATTCTTCAATTCCCTTTTTACTTCCTCTGCACATAAAAAGGCCAAAGATCTGTGAGCCGTGTGAGATGGCCTCATCTGAAATTGAAAGCTATCTGAATATCCTGTTCACTTTGCATTTCTTCGAATTGTTGTGAAGCTGTATAAAAATTGACCATCCTTTACTGGTCTCTTTTTTATACTTTATGTATGCCCTGAAATCCACTTATAAATATTAGGTGTTTATTTTACAAACAAGGTTCTTTGTACATTTTTCAACCTGTTTTACTCCTCAGAATTAAACAGGAACTTGAAACTGCACTCACAGTGTTGTATTATTGTATACACTATTAATATAACCTCCACCCATAATCATACACAATTAATACTACTAATAGTCAACTCTTCCCATAATCATATTTTATACACCTTTATAGTTTATACACAGACGGAGATTATCATCACCTTTATAGTTTATACACAGACGGAGATTATCATCACCTTTATAGTTTATACACAGACGGAGATTATCATCACCTTTATAGTTTATACACAGACGGAGATTATCATCACCTTTATAGTTTATACACAGACGGAGATTATCATCACCTTTATAGTTTATACACAGACAGTGAGTGCCATCACCTTTGGAGATTGTAAGGGTTTTTGTTAGAATGATGAGAGTTTTTTGTCATTCCTTTGGCCTTGTGTTTGTGAGGTTAACTTGTTCCTTTTCATTTTTAATTAGATGTCTTGTGTTTGTTATTTTAGCTTTGTGCACTCATCAAGTTTTTCTCAACCCCTCCTTCTTTCTCTTTCTCAGTCTTTGTTTTACAAATTTGTTATGTATTATACTCACATTCTGTGTGGATAATTGGGCTGCCAGGAATGGCAGAGGGAGTTTTCTACACCATAATAAAACCACTTTATTACTTTTGTTTATTATTCCCATAAATATCTCAAATGCTGATTCTGAGAATAAATGTGTTTTCAAATTGTGTTAAAATGTTTGCTTAATTCACATTGTCCAATTTATAATAGATATTATCAGTACTACTGTTTAAGATCAAATTGGGAGGCAATGTATGGGCTCAGTTTATGATGTCACTAAAGAAGCTCAAACACATCTGATATACATATTATTATAAGACCAAGAGCTGTAAAATAAATCTGTGAGAAAGTGATGATGTAATCTAAAGCTATAACAGCGGCTCTGTCGGTGGCTATAACAGCCGCTCTGTCGGTGTCTGTAACAGCGGCTCTGTCGGTGTCTGTAACAGCAGCTCTGTCGGTGTCCATAGCAGCATCTCTGTCGGTGTCTGTAACAGCGGCTCTGTCGGTGTCTGTAACAGCGGCTCTGTCGGTGTCTGTAACAGCAGCTCTGTCGGTGTCCATAGCAGCATCTCTGTTGGTGTCTATAACAGCAGCTCTGTCGGTGTCTATAACAGCAGCTCTGTCTGTGTCTATAACAGCAGCTCTGTCTGTGTCTATAACAGCAGCTCTGTCTGTGTCTATAACAGCGGCTCTGTCGGTGTCTAAAACAGGAGCTCTGTCGGTGTCTACAACAGCGGCTCTGTCGGTGTCTATAACAGCGGTTCTGTCGGTGTCTATAACAGCGGCTCTGTCGGTGTCTAAAACAGGAGCTCTGTCGGTGTCTACAACAGCGGCGCTGTCTGTGTCTATAACAGTGGCTCTGACGGTGGCTGTAACAGCAGCTCTGTCGGTGTCCATAACAGCGGCTCTGTCGGCCTATAACAGTGGCTCTGTCGGTGTCTGTAACAGCGGCTCTGTCGGTGTCTGTAACAGCGGCTCTGTTGGTGTCTATAACAGAAGCTCTGTCGGTGTCTATAACAGCGGCTCTGTCGGTGTTTAAAACAGAAGCTCTGTTGTTGTCTATAACAGTGGCTCTGACAATAGTTCCAGCTGTAGCATAATCGTAGGTTTTCATGTGCTCATTCTAATAAATTATCATTCTATACTTATAGCTCATTCACAAGGACTTATTGTTGGTTGCAATAATAATTGTATATAAATCCTACCTTCAACCAGTCATTCTTAAGTAATTCTCATTCTCTTCACACTAAAGAGAATCCCAGATGAACAGACACAGACATCAGTGGTGGATTACTGTGGTATAAGTGAAATGAAATGCCCCCCACCCCACCAAAGCTCAGTATTTACCTTTATCCTTGCATATATACATCTTTGTTCATCTTGATGGTAGGCGCCAATAATTCTGCAGTTGACTGTAATTAACAAACTGCCATTTGAGCTGCAAGACAAAGAGATCCAGTCACAGTAATTATTCACATTTCTGGTTTTGGTCTTCTTCTCAGGGAAGGACAGAAAGGTCTTTATTTATTGACTGTTTTCTGGATTTGTTATAATAAAATATTTTCAGCTTTGTTATTGACACAGATGAGACTGAGATGCGAATGTTCTGTTTTTTAAGAATCTGTGAAGCTCTAATTAAAGGAGCAGTTCATTAAAATGAAATGTTTGGTGTTTAATGTTTGTTTTGCCTGACCTAGACTTCCATGTGTGTGTGTGTGTGTGTGTGTGTGTGTGTGTGTGTATGTTTGTTAGCTCCATTTGCTTCATAGCTCTCAAACTAAAGAATCAATTGGACATTGTGGACGTTTCATTATGAATTAACTGAACTTCTCAATGTTAAACTCAATTTAAAAAAAAAAAGTCAATGTTTAACTGTTATGCAACGGAAACTAACTGTGGGTTAGTGTGTGTGTGTGTGTGTGTGTGTTCCAGAAAGTTCTCTTGTTCAGCATGAGCTGAGTCTCCACACGGAGTCGAGAGGGATTTTAATAGCATGTTTCTGAGCAGGGTTTCTGCATGATCCCTCATCGGTGTGTGTGTGTGTGTGTGCGTGTGTGTGTGTGTGTGTGTGTGTGTGTGTGTGTGTGTGCAGTCTATGTAGGGGCCTGAACCTGACCGCGGGATAATGATTAGGACGCTGTAATGAACGACAATCATGTTCAACGCCAACTCAGGCACGGAGAGGCAAGATTGTGGGCCGAAATGTCACAGGACTGTGTGTGTGTGTATGTTGTGTGTGTGTGTGTGTGTGTGTGTGTCCCCTGAGGTGCCGTTTAAGGGTCTGCTCCTTCTCTAGATCAGCAGATCAGCTGTCACCCGGATTGCACGCTGGGCGGAAAAAGTTATAACGACACAATATCTTTCTTTTTCACCACTTTTCTCTCGCCTTATTATTTCTTTCTGGAAAGAGACAGAATGATGGGGAGAGAGAGAGAGAGAGAGAGAGAGAGGGAGAGTGCGGAACTTTGGCCCTGTTAATACTTGCTTGTTAGAGTCAGGACTTGTAATAGCCTCCTGCCAAACTTTCTGTATATATATTTATTTATTTTATCTCATAACTGGCAGGTAGGATGGCGAGATTGACAAACGAGTGTCAGCCTTGTGGGAGAAAATCAAAATAATTAAAATAAATAAGAGCAGGGACAGAGACAGAGAGTGAGAGAGAGAGGGGGAGTTATGGAGCGAGGGAATGTTGGGGGTGGCAGCAGACGAACAAATGAGCGAGGGAGGGTGTGAGTGATGGAGAGATGGAGCAAGGCTTGTCAGGCATCCAATCCTGAGAAAAAAATAAAACCAGAAAGCAATTATACAGTATGTGATGAAAAAAAAAACCTCCCTCAGTTCTCGATCAGGCTGCAGAGCATGAATCATTCATCAGCACTCCAAATTTGTGGCAATTCTAACGAGTCGCAGTGATTTAGCTGGATTTCAGATGAATAACCTCAGAGACAGACGGCAAGACGAACTCGCTTCATTACATTTCATTCATTAGACACACGCTTTAATCTGAAAAATCCAACCCAAGATTCTGAGACACTGAGAACATTTATAAAAACCAAAACTGACATTAAATTTAAATGTACATACAGATTAATTATCGTGATTTCTTTGATATATAAACATTATAAATCTTTAAACTCATCTTAGCTCCTCTTGGATGCTTATTCAACCTTATTTTTTATTTCAAGCAGAGATTTTCTTCTGCATGTTAATATTAACTCTTGGACACAAGCTGCAAAACTGAAATTATAAAACTGGGTATTATGTTAAATTCTATTGTGAATATGGGAATTTTCATTAAATTAAATTTTATTTGCATAGCACTTTTAACAAAAAACATTTTAACAAAGCAGCTTCACAGAAATCCATACGTGCACACCGATTTTTGCAGGTTATTGTGCGATATTGTATTGTTTGAAAAAAAGTGTGATCTCTGTTTTGATTTTCGTTTGGTGTGTTTAAATGATTGAGCAGTTAAACCCATAATCACATAATGTGCAGAAGCTACAGCACATAATGTGCTGTAGCTTTTTAACATGAGGTTTTTAAAATGGGGTGCCAACATTTTTTAGCAGCAATCCAAGTTGTGACTAGTCTAGATTTCACTCTTGATTAAAGCTGTATAGATTCACTACACATGAGCAAGACTAAGAACTACAAACCTTTGTTTTTATTGCAAAAGCAATACATAAACAATATATGTTTACTGCATGCTGTCACGTTTTGCGAGTTGAGGCAGAAGCAATCGCAGATTTTTTAAACATTTATTTTAAACACACGAACAACGAAACAAAAACACTAGGACAACTGGGCATAACACTGTGGCAAGAAACCAAACACAGAGACAGAAGTGACGTGAGTCTATAACAACGAAAGACCCCGAAAGAGTGCAGACAAAGACTATATATACACATCGGTGCTCATTAACAAAAACGTGAGTCAGGTGCATGTGGTCAGGTGGTGTAGTGCAGTGGCTGATGGGACATGGAGTCCCGAGTTTCCGGATACGTGGCAGATCCCCCCTCCAGGGGGCGCTACTCCTGGAGCGCCCAAAATCAAAGGGCCCCCCTCCGGGGGTCCCGGCCCTCCGGGCCAAAAGTCCCCAGCAGAACCAGGAGGCCGAGCAGCTTCCACCATGGCACAAGGAAGCGGGGGGAAGTCCTTGGCAAAGCATGAAAGAGGGGCGACGTCCCCCACGGGACAGGAGAGCGGAGCATGCCTCACCGCGAGGTTCAAGGGGGGAGCGAAGTACCTGACGAGGCGCACGGGGGGAGCGAGGGTCTCCGCGAGGCTCACGGGGGGAGCGAGGTTCTCCGCGAGGCCAGGGAGAGGAGCGAGGTTCTCCGCGAGGCCCAAGGGAGGAACGACGCTCTCCGAGGAGCATGAGGGGGGAACGGAGACCTCCGTGGAGCAGGAAGGGGGAGCGACCCACTGAGCGCAGCAAGGGAAAGGAGCGACGTCTTCAGCGGAACGTGGAGGCAAAGTGACGTCCTCAGCACAGCAGGATGGCAGAGAGACGACCGCAGCCGAGCAGGAAGGCCGACCGACGACCTCAGCCGAGCAGGAAGGCAGAGCGACGTCCACAGCCGAGCAGGAAGGCCGAGCGACGTCCACAGCCGAGCAGGAAGGCAGAGCGACGTCCACAGCCGGGCAGGAAGGCCGAGCGACGTCCACAGCTGAGCAGGAAGGCAGAGCGACGTCCACAGCCGGGCAGGAAGGCCGAGCGACGTCCAAAGCCGGGCAGGGATGCTGAGCGGCGTCCACAGCCGGGCAGGGATGCTGAGCGGCGTCCACAGCTGAACAGGAAGGCTGTGCGACGACCTCAGCTGAACAGGACGGCTGAGCGATGACCACAGCTGAACAGGAAGGCTGAGGCACCTTAAGGTAGCTGAACAGCGGGGAATCCCAGAGGTCAGCGAACAGAGGTGAATTCATGAGTCCGCACGGAGCTGGAGCGTCCTCACACACATAGCGGGGCGGCGGAGAGACTTCCTGCACAGGACTCACCGGCTGCGTGACTCTGGGGTAGCTGAACAGCGGGGAATCCCTGAGGTCGGCGAACAGAGGGGAATCCATGAGACTCATCGGGGAGGGAGGGTGGGAGCAAACTGCTGTATCCGAAAAAAATTAATAAATAAAAAATCTACTGCTTCGTAGTCACGGTCTTTCGTTCTGTCACGTTTGGCGAGTTGAGGCAGAAGCAATCGTAGATTTTTTAAACATTTATTTTAAACACACGAACAACGAAACAAAAACACTAGGACAACTGGGCATAACACTGTGGCAAGAAACCAAACACGGAGACAGAAGTGACGTGAGTCTATAACAACGAAAGACCCCGAAAGAGTGCAGACAAAGACTATATATACACATCGGTGCTCATTAACAAAAACGTGAGTCAGGTGCATGTGGTCAGGTGGTGTAGTGCAGTGGCTGATGGGACATGGAGTCCCGAGTTTCCGGATACGTGACACATGCCATAAATCTGATTTGGGGCGGAGCTTAACATGAACTCGGTTTGTGATGTCACAAATTTGACTGTGTGAATTTCAACCAGAAGATTGAAATTCTAACTACTTCAGGACACGTTATTAGAAGTAAAATTTAGCTTCAAAACTGTGCTAAACTAGCTAGCACTAGATAGGGAGGCATGAGCATCCCATGGGGGGTGTTTCCTAATTTACATATTAATGTTTTTTTTTCTTAATACATGTAAAACACCTACAAATATTCTAATAACATCTCTACACCCTCACAATGTTTTACCTTAGTCGAGAATCTATAACTATGCAAGAATATGCAAATTTGCAAACACAATTTTTCCTTCTCAAACATCCTAGTATTAGCTAACTTTACTACCCGGTTCTCTAATACTAATAGGTTGGTCTATCATGATCGTAATAAGCAATGCCAATTTCATATTGATTAGAGAGAGAGAGAGAGAGAGAGAGAGAGAGAGAGAGAGATGAAAGATGAAAGATGCTCAGTACATCTGGTCTCAAGATATGTCCACTCAAAACAAATCTGGAACCCCCTGGTTGTCTATTAAAGGTTTGTTTTAAAACCCTACATCAACCCTCCATATCAGAAAGGGTTCCAAGTAGAACTGTTCTAGAAAGCAAAAAAAACACCTTAAATTATCCAATGAACACTTGCACAACTATTGAAGAGTGTGCAAAGTACCAAGAAGCTAGGTGTTAAACTCCTAGCAGGTTCTATGCATTAAGAAGATAACAGTGAGAAAGCTTGTACCACACACATACCCAGTTGATACACACTTTTAGAATGATTTAGGAGAATAAAGTATTCTTATCCTGAAAAAAGGGAAAAAAAAGATTTGGAACCCTTTCTGTTTGAGAAACACTTTGATGTAGGACATTGAACCTCTGAGGGTTCACCCAGAAGGACAACCAACTTCAGGGTCCAAAGTTTTTAAAGTTTACACTCAGAAAAAAAAGGGCTGTTTGAAGGTTCATTAAGGGTTTACTGGACAAATAAGGATTCCATTTGTGGTTCTACTCTCTCTCTCTCTCTCTCTCTCTCTCTCTTTACACCAACATTAAGCTGATGATGTTCTTAACGACTAGCCTTTTGTTGCGCTGACTTATTTTATTTACCTCATTTATTACACAATATATTTATGGTCTTTTTTGTAATGCTCTTTGAATATTTATTTATTCATATATTGACTCACATTTTACTTTTATGTGAATAATGTGACCTTTGTTAAATAAAGGATTGTAAAAAGTTAAAAGTCTCTCTCCCTCTCTCTCTCTCTCTCTCTCTCTCTCTTTATACCTCTCTCTCTTTAATGTTTACAGGAGTATGGGAGACTTGGAGATGTTTAAGGCAGTGTGGTGTGAGGAGGCTCTGTGTTCTGTAGAGGAGGGAGAACTTTGTTTTACACCTGCGTTAGAATGATGATGTTGTTGAAAACTGAAAGTTAAACAGTGTGGAGTTAACCTTGGTTGGCTGGTTCACACTGACACACACACAGATCACACTTCAGTACCAGGCTCTTTGATTGGCTGGAACTTGTGCTGATCTCCATTGTGTGTTGTGTGTGTGTGTGTGTGTGTGTGTGTGTGTGTGTGTGTGTGTGTGTGTGTGTGTGTGTGTGTGAGGAGAAAGGGTGCATCAGTGCTGACACTGGTTTCTGTAGCATGATTTTTTCCATTTTTTTGTCACTCAAGGGAAAAAGTTGTTTATGGCTCCATGTTTATGTGACAATAGACAACACCACTTTAGGTGTGTGTGTGTGTGTGTGTCTGTGTGTTAGTTAATTGTGTTCACTTGTGTGTCTAATCCATGTAGCCCCTCATCACACCTCTTTCTATCATTGCTTCCTTCCTCGCTTCAACACAAATGAAATGTCAGCGAGGTCACACACACACACACACACACAAGCACAATGGTTGAGGTTCCTAATTACAGAGTTTCACATGAAACCATTCTGCTGATGAGCTCCTTTTTTTCTTGTTTTCTTTTCTTTCTTTCTTTTTTTTAATTTGTTTTATAAATATCTTGGGGAACACAAAGAGAGTCTGACATGTTTGTGTAATTAATCATATCCATGAATGATATACAGACACTGTCTGTAAAATTAAACCTACTTAATAATAATAATAATAATAATAATAATAATAATAATAATAATAATAATAATAATAATAATAATAATAATAATAGTAATAAATGAAACATAGTGTTTATTAGCACAAATATATGATTCAGCCATGAAACTCTATCCCTGTGCTGCTAGGTTCTCTATCTACATATCTCTTAATTATCCAGAAAAGCTTGACGGGCACAGTTTTTCAACGGGTACGGGCAAGACATGTCTCATTCTTGCGCTCTATACACTTTGGAAGCTTGTCTCACCTAGACATCGACTGGGTCTTATCCCTCAACAAACCCAGCTCTAATCCAGACCCTGAGGCAGAGACTCCAAACACTCTCTCAGCCAAAGCAGACCCTCTGTCCTCTATCCCCTTCAAACTCCAGAGTGCTTGACTGGACCAACTTCATGCCTCTGTCCACAACTGGCCAGCCTCTAGGATTTTGGATAACTTGTCCAATCGTAATATTACTCACACGAAGGTTTGTTTTCTTTTTTCTCTCTCATCTTCCAACTCTGTCATGACTCTTCCTCATCTTCCGCCCAGCCCAGGTTAAGTGGAAACATACCACTCTGACACTGAAAAATTCTTCAGCTCAAAGACCTGGCTCTTAACTTTCAGACCTGTCTTTTAACTATGGCAGCTCCCTCTTTTATGAGTAGCACAAGTCCTTTTCAGCTAGGGCAGCCATGTACATGCATCACTTCAATTTAAAACTGGACTGGTCCATCATAGACCTCAAACTGATCAGCAGACACTTTACTGGCCACAGGGCCATATTCTGCTCCATATGCAGGTCATTCTCCCATTCCCCTAATCTTTGTCCCCAAACTGCCTATCAAACGTCACAAAGGAAATTCATTCAGCTTAATAAACCTGCCCCCAGGACCAAGAATTTTTCACATCCTACCAGCCAGGTGAATCTTCCCAATAGCTCTGCAGTTCCTCTCTGTATTCATTTAAATGAATCCATGTGTCTTTATTTGAAATGTAGATTTCTTCATTGTTGTGCTGTATGTAGTGACAGACAACCCAGAGCTGTTTGTTCCTGCACGTTCAACCTCCTTCCAAACCTTCAAAAAGCCCTATCTGCACCAATCAACATTCAAGAACTTTCTAATGCTTTATATTTTTATCTTTATCATTGCTTTGTCAGTTTCCTCATATCTGGTCTTACCCAATTTTTTTGGCCGGACTTAGTTTCAACCCTTCTTCCCTCTACGTGGGCAAAAACTTCTTTGATTTTAAAAAAACATGAAGTAGTCGACACCCTAATACCCTAAAGGGTATTAGATAGGTCGCTTCCGCCATTCCCCATTCCCTATTTTCTGCATTAGCCATGTAGGCATCCCCAGATGAAAATACTTGGGCAAAACTAATCATCACCCTGTTATCCCTGCACAATAGTGCAACCCCAGTATTAACAGCCTTATTCCCAAAGATATATTCTTTATGTCATATGCCTCCATAGATCACACCATCCAATACATAAAAACCTGGAAAAGGCATCTGGCTAGGTAAAGCCAATATTACAGATGTTTTTAAAACTATGCCCCTCCACCCCTCCCAATGGCACCTTTTCAGAGTCCGGTGGAGATCAAACATTTATTTTGCAGTGTGCTTAATGTTCGGCTGACGCAGCAGCCCCAAGTTTTTTGAGTGTCTCTCCTAAGCACTGTGAAGGATTCTGTTATATAAGTGCAATAGTCCTTTTGTTCTTCATTTACTAGACAATTTCCTTTTGTTTCTTTCTATTTACAAACTTAAGCATCTCTTCTCCAACCTTACCATCCCTCTGTCCGAAGAGAAAAGTATTGGTCCCTCCACCCATTTAGAATTCCTGGGCATAACACTAGACAGTTACTATGCAAGTCTCTCTTCCAGCAGAGAAGCTCACTTGCATCAGGCAAATTATATCTTCTCTTGAGTCCGCAAATTTCATCTCCAAAAACTCCTATCGCGACATGGGGATGAGAATCATTCACCAGGGTTGCATATTTATTTCTAGACTACTAGATCTGCCTCAATCTGTCCCCAATCTTTATGACACTATTCCTCTAGATCAAGGCTGCCTGCGGGATGCATTTTTGTACTCATTTTATCAATGAGTCGGACGGAATTTAGGGTTTTTTTGTACAGTGCTACTTTCAAATCGTTCAGCTCTTTCTCATTTTTATCTGAAACAGCTCCTTCCATCGGGTTCGGAGGGATTTTTACATTTTCATTTATTCATTTAGCAGACACTTTTATCCAAAGCGACTTACAAATGAGAAAATACAAGCAAGGAAATAAAAAAAATGCCAATAAATGGTTCACAGACACAAGATCCTCATTCTATATTCCGATCTGAAATCTACTGCAAAATTAGAAATTTACTCTATCGTGATCACGTACCTGCTGTGGGGCAACGAATAGTGCAACAAAAAGATTACCATTTTGAGCAATAACAAAGCCACAGTTAACGTTATTAACAAAGGTTGTTCTGCCGTTCCATTCATTAACCGACTAACTCGTCAACTCATCTAGACATGGGTCATCATTAAAATTTCCTTCTTAAAGCCACTTTCTTCCTAGGTCTACAAAACGATAAAGCTCTCCCATTTCAGATTTTTGCATTCATTGCCTACAGTTTTCATTCTCACAAAGTACAGCAACCTTCCATTAAAGCAACCTTAGCATGCATTCACCTCCATTGCCGGGATCTCGGCACTCCTAGCCTCTTCAAACATCGTTCCATCCACCTACTCCTGAATGGGATTTCAAAGGCTTCCACTACAACCAAAGATAAACATTTACCTCTTACCTTGCTACTTTTACACATACTGCTGCATGCGTGGGTTTTCAGTTCCTATACAGACACACTCTTAATAATCGCTTTCCTTAAACCGTGCTCACAATCCCATCATGTCTGATATAATTCTAGATAACCATAAATTCACCTTATTTCTAAAACTCTTTAAGACCAATCAACTTAACCAAAGTTTCACCATCATCATATCCCCTATTAATTCTGTCTTCTGCCCTCTCTTGTCCATGTCACAATTCCTGAAAACTTGGCTACATGCCGGTCAGATGACCCCTTATTCCTCACGGCCAATGGCAATCCTATGACAGCTCCTGGTTGGCCTTCAAACAGAAGCTGCTGTGTCATCTTTGTGGCTTCATTCCGGACGCTTACACCCCCCACTCTATCAGGATCGGCACGGCCACCACAGCCAAATCCCAAAGTGCCAACTTGTACCCTGAAAGAAATGGGCTGTTGGTCTTCAGTGGCTTATAAATGTTATGTCAGACCGAAGACATTACCAATGCTCAAAAACGTTTGAGTTCCACATGAATCAGCTAATTAAAGGCTCACAGGTGGTTGCTGGGGTTTAGTCAGATTGCTCTCTTTCTATCCACATTCGCTCCAACAGCACAAATCCTTATTGCCAGCTAGCGATCCTGCAGTTGCTCAGCTGACATCTGTATTCACTGCCCTTAGCGTAAATTATATATAATTTTAAGTCATACTCAACTTAATCATGCAGACATCCACTTCATTCTAAACCCAGGTGACAGCCAGATACATACAGGCTTTAAGTCACAGCGAAATACGTAATGGACTCCTAGGTCCAGGCACACACAGTCAGTCAGGTCATTGGATTTAGTCACACACACCTAGTATCAGGTCAGTAGACTTAAGCCATTTGACAAAGCAGGCCCAGGCACACCGAATTAGAACACACTCTGGTATTATGGCTCCCTTGGAGCAGCACACAAGTCTTGGTTGGGGGAGGTGGGGGGTTCGCAGGCAGGAATTTAGTGCCGGTCTCCACCAAGACCAAACCTACCCACACTTCATTTCCATCAATACAAACTGTTAAATTCATTCAGAGAGTTGTCAGGACTGAATACTTATGTGCCAGTTGATGTTAAAATATGAAATAAAATGAAATAAAACAGGAAATTAAAACTTTTTTTACCTTCATTCGTTCAGTCAGCTGATCTTTGAGACATCTGTGTGTCCTCATCCTGTGTGTCCTCATTTAACCCTCTCATGATGTCACATTGCTTTTGCATTTCTGTTTCATCTTTTTGTGTTTTTGTCTCTCGTACACATACAGGGTATGCGTTTCCAAGGCGACAGAAAGTGAGTCGGCATTAGCATGAGGTAGAAGCAAGAAACTGTTTGTGTGTGTGTGTGTGTGTGTGTGTGTTGGGGAGGAGGGGTTGAGTACTGTCACTAGATCTTCCTTTCATAAATGATACTTGTATTGTTTTCCTGGTTTTATCTCACTAGCAGTTTCACTCCTCTGGGAGTCTCTTTTAGATCTGAAGTTGTCACAGAATTTATCATGAACAATTAATGAGTGTAAAAATCTAATTTACACAACGTGTCTTTTCAGACTTTACACGTGACATTGTTCACGTAATTATTCTTTATAAGTCAGTTGGAACACGTCACTAACAGCACATGCAAATTACCAGATTGTACAGACATATCTGACTTCTCTTTATCTGTCTCTCTGTCCTTCTCTTTATCTGTCCCTCTGTCCTTCTCTTTATCTGTCTCTCTGTCCTTCTCTTCATCTGTCCCTCTGTCCTTCTCTTTATCTGTCCCTCTGTCCTTCTCTTTATCTGTCTCTCTGTCCATCTCTTTATCTGTTTCTCTGTCCATCTCTTTATTTGTCTCTTGGTCCTTCTCTTTATCTGTCTTTCTGTCCTTCTGTTTCTATGTCACTCTGTCCTTAATCTCTGACCCTCTGTCTTTCTCCTTGTCTGTCTCTCTGTCCTTCTCTCTGTCTTTTTTGAGTCTTATTCAGAGTCAGTATCTTACGTTCAGTAGTTCTGTCAGTATTTACATGGTGAAAGTTCCTGGTATTCAGAGTCGGGCTACGCAACAGCTTGTGTATTTTCTGAGCTCCACACTCAGATTATTATTATTATTAAAATCATCTGCGTGTAGTTTACACCTTTGAATTTACAAGATTTTTCTTTCTTTTTCTCTTTCTCTCTGTCTTTCTCTGTGTTTCTGCCCCCATCTCCACAGCTTTCTCTCTGTCTCTCTCCATCTTTGTCTCTTTTTATCTCTTTGTTTCTCTCTGTCTCCCTCCCTCTCTGTCTCTCACTATTTCTCTTCTCTCTCTCTCTCTCTCTCTCTCTCTCTCTCTTTCTCTCTCTTTCTCTCTCTGTAGGGAAATACAGATGTTAATGTCTTTTGTTTGTAATAATTGCACTGACAAAAATGCTGCTCATCAATCAATCATACACACAGAAAAATAAGTCATTTCAATTCTGCCATCTCTCTCTCTCTCTCTCTCTCTCTCTCTCTCTCTCACACACACACACACACACACACACACACACATATATACTCTGTGATGGTATCACACACGCACACACACACATTTTCCCTTCATTACCCCCTCCCCTACCAGCGGTTGCTATAGTAACAACTGGGTCCCAAATGGCGCATTCTAAACCTCTTAAAGCACAAAAAGGTGTTTTGATGAGCGTACAGACAAAAAGCCTCAAAACCACTCACTGTCACACTACACACTGCTCACACTCACACACGCACTCACACTCACACACACACTCACACTGTGTATGTGACCTCACACTTTGCTTGTTTCACCTTTTACACAAGCAAACATGAATGTAATGTTGATGTTCCTCCTCAGGCTTTTATTGAAGCAGGCCTTGGTGCTAAATGGTGGTGCTTGTTGCTTTATTCTTCATAAGCATCAGATAATTCTCAAGTTTTCTCCTTATTGCTGTTTTTCTTTATTTGTTATTCTCTTCAGAGGGACCATTTCATCTTCAAAGACAGAAACTATGTAATAATCTGTGTAGTAGATTAGTATGTAGTAATCAATAGTGCTGGTGGGGTCAACACACTGGTTCCCAGGGTCCTATTTTCCTTTCCAAAGTTCTCTGTTACCAGTGCATCATGTTTACAAGGCCCTAGGTTCCATTTTAAGGACCTGTGTTGCCCATTTTGTCCCTTGATTCTCTTTTTACAGTGTCCTTTATTCTTAATGTTCTGTGTTTAAAGGGAAATATGATCATATATTTCTGAGTCCTTTATTCCAGTGACAAGTTTTCCTTTATTCCAGTGACCAGTTTTCCTTTATTCCAGTGTCCAGTTCAAAGGGAATTCCATGTTGCATTTAGCATAATACTATGGGAGCACCCTCGCGTGTGACCGGCATCTGAAGCTTGTGTGACATCACACAATATATATATAGTTTTATATATATTCAGCCTTATTATATTCAGCAAGACTGCATGTTGGTTGTTTGTGTAACAAAATAAAAAGCTAAATTTCTCCTCTATCTTTTCAGAAAATCTCAGGATTTTTCTATCCCTTTTTAAAAACAAGAAAGAAAGAATGAGCGAGAGAGAATTCAGAAAGTGTGTTACACCTTGCTCCCGTTTCATCACGGGGGAAGTGGACATGCATTCTGTGTGAACTGCTTAGTGGTGGAGCATGCCACAGCAGCCCTTGAGAGGTCTGACTGCGAGCATTTTGAACGCTTTACAATTAGGCATCTCCAGTCGTGACTCACTCTCTTCTCGGCTGAAGGGAGATAGGTTTCTGAACCTCTCGGATCTGGGCCAGCTGCTGCCAAGGCAGCCAGCCGGCTCAGGTCCTGGGATCTTGTATGGATCTGGAAGAGGAGCTGGAGATGAGCATGGCTCTACCTCTTGCTCTGTCTTCCAGGTCTGGTTCTCTGCCTGACTTTGGAGCTTGAGTCGCGACTCCTCCTTCCCTCTTGGCGCAGGTGGTAGAGTGGGTTGTCCACCAATCGTAGGGTTGGCAGTTCGATTCCGGGCTTGGTTGAATCCACATGCCGAAGTGTCCTTGGGCAAGACACTGAAGCCCAAGTTGCTCCCGATGGCAAGTGTGTGAGTGTGTGTGTGAATGGGTGAATGAGACACAGTGTAAAGCGCTTTGGATAAAAGTGCTGTATAAGAGTGCCATTTACCATTTATCATTTACCCTATGGCAAGAAGCTTGTGTAAAATCATGCCTATTTATAGACCTGCCGTGATCAGGTGATGTGGCAATTAAGCGCTCACTCAGCAGGTCTTGCGAGCTACCTCTCTCCATCGACGGCAGGTAATTAGGGGGGCTGACTTTGCCATCCAAACCACTGTGTAAGGCCACCGTGGCATTGGTGGGCAAGCCTATGCAGTAGTAGTTTTGCTTGTGGGTCACTGCAGACAATGACAGTGTTGCAGGCCAACCAAGCAGACCTGCTGAGTGAGCTCAACATATAGTGGCATTCAAAAAACCCAGTTCCTTCCCGGTTGTCTTGAGCTCCACGAGTGGAGACTGGGCCAGCACTAGTGTGAGGGAGACCCAGAAGGCGACTATGGCAGCCCGCCAACCCCCGCAGACAGCCAGGGGAACCGGGCAGCCGGAGTCACGGTTTGCTACTAGACATGATCTGAGAATGGTTTTAAAGGGCAAGCAGGCAAAGAAGAGTGGTCCTGAGGGTTCCATGAAGGTACGTATCAGTGGACATGAGTTTGTTAGGGCAGTTCACCGCCAGTGCTACTGTAGGGCCTTCCCTTGCCAAGGCGGTCCCCAAGTTTTCAGTGTTCTCTGGTCAGCGAGCTGTCACAGGGCAACAAAAATCTGATGCTTTACCTCCAATAGAATGTGGAATAGTTAACATCACTAAAAGACCATCGGGCAGCGTGTAAACTACTGCCAAATGTGTCTCCATGGGTTCTGTCTACCGTAGAAAGCGTTACCGGGTCCAATTTATAGCTCGGGTGGGTATTCCCATTCCCATACTGTTATGCATATGCAACATCAAAGTTCCCAGTGAAAGGGAACGTCTGGGTTATGCATGTTGTGCAGCTTTGTCATACCAGGGCAGGCCTGTGAATTGTGTCTTCACTTCAGATAATAAGGCTGGTGGTGTGGTTCACAGGTGCCATATATATATCATGAAACGCGCTTAATTGCCACGTCACCTGACCATGGCAGGCCTATAAGTAGAGGCATGATTTTACACAAACAACTCGCTTCGGCTTTCGGGAAGAGCGCGACTGGCGAGCCGAGTTGCAAACTCTTGAGGCTGCCATCGCATGCTACACTCCTAAACACTTCACCCAGAAAGTGTGCACTACTCCCCGTGATGAAACGGGAGCAAGGCGTAACACACTTTCTGAATTCTTTCTCGCTCATTACTTCCCTCTCTTTTCTTTTCTTTTTTTTAAAAGTGGGAAAGATTAATGTAGAGATTTTGAGAAAATATAGAGTAGAAATGAAGCATGTTTTGTCACACAAACAACAGACATGCAGTCTCGCTGAAGATAATAAGTGTCACGTATCCCGGAAACCGGGACTTCAAGTCCCATCAGCCACTGCACTACACCACCTGACCACATGCACCTGACTCACGTTTTTGTTAATTAGCACCATTGTGTATTTATAGTCCTTGTCTGCACTTTCTCCTGGTCTTTCGTTGTTGTAGACTCACGTCACTTCTGTCTCCATGTTTGTTCTTTGCCACAGTGTTATGCCCGGTTGTCCTAGTGTTTTTGTTTCGTTATTTGTGTGTTTAAAATAAATATTTAAAAAATCTGCGATTGCTTCGGCCTCCATTCGCCAGACGTGACAGAACGAAAGACCGTGACTACGAGGCAGTAGATTTTTTATTTATTTTTTTTCCGGATTCAGCAGTTTGCTCCCACCCTCCCTCCCCGATGGGTCTCATGGATTCCCCTATGTTCGCGGACCTCAAGGATTCCCCGCTGTTCAGCTATCTCAGAGTCGCGCAGCCGGTGAGTCCTGTGCAGGAGGTCTCTCCGCCGCCCCGCTATGTGTGTGAGGACGCTCCAGCTCCGGGCGGACTCATGAATTCACCTATGTTCGCGGACCTCAAGGATTCCCCGCTGTTCAGCTACCTCAGAGTCGGCGCGCAGCGGTGAGTCCTGTGCAGGAGGTCTCTCCGCCGCCCGCTATGTGTGTGAGGACCCGCTCCGGGCGGACGCTCATGAATTCCCCTATGTTCGCCGACCTCAAGGATTCCCCGCTGTTCAGCTACCTCAGAGTCGCGCAGCCGGTGAGTCCTGTGAAGGAAGTCCCTCCGCCGCCCCGCTATGTGTGTGAGGACGCTCCGGCTCCGGGCGGACTCATGAATTCACCTATGTTCGCCGACCTCAAGGATTCCCCGCTGTTCAGCTACCTCAGAGTCGCGCAGCCGGTGAGTCCTGTGCAGGAGGTCTCTCCGCCGCCCCGCTATGTGTGTGAGGACGCTCCGGCTCCGGGCGGTCTCATGAATTCGCCTATGTTCGCTGACCTCAGGGATTCCCCGCTGTTCAGCTACCTTAAGGTGCCTCAGCCTTCCTGTTCAGCTGTGGTCGTCGCTCAGCCTTCCTGTTCAGCTGGGGTCGTCGCACAGCCTTCCTGTTCAGCTGAGGTCGTCGTACAGCCGTCCTGTTCAGCTGAGGTCGTCGCACAGCCTTCCTGTTCAGCTGTGGTCGTCGCACAGCCTTCCTGTTCAGCTGTGGACGCCGCTCAGCATCCCTGCCCGGCTGTGGACGCCGCTCAGCATCCCTGCTCGGCTGTGGACGCCGCTCAGCAGCCCTGCTCGGCTGTGGACGTCGCTCGGCCTTCCTGCTCGGCTGTGGACGTCGCTCGGCCTTCCTGCTCGGCTGTGGACGTCGCTCGGCCTTCCTGCTCGGCTGTGGACGTCGCTCGGCCTTCCTGCTCGGCTGTGGACGTCGCTCGGCCTTCCTGCTCGGCTGAGGTCGTCGCTCGGCCTTCCTGCTCGGCTGCGGTCGTCTCTCTGCCATCCTGCTGCGCTGAGGACGTCACTTTGCCTCCACGTTCCGCTGAAGACGTCGCTCCTTTCCCTCGCTGCGCTCAGTGGGTCGCTCCCCCTTCCTGCTCCACGGAGGTCTCCGTTCCCCCCTCATGCTCCGCGGAGAGCGTCGTTCCTCCCTTGGGCCTCGCGGAGAACCTCGCTCCTCTCCCTGGCCTCGCGGAGAACCTCGCTCCCCCCGTGAGCCTCGCGGAGAACCTCGCTCCCCCCGTGAGCCTCGCGGAGAACCTCGCTCCCCCCGTGAGCCTCGCGGAGAACCTCGCTCCCCCCGTGAGCCTCGCGGAGAACCTCGCTCCCCCCGTGAGCCTCGCGGAGAACCTCGCTCCCCCCGTGAGCCTCGCGGAAAACCTCGCTCCCCGTGCGCCTCGTCAGGTACCGGCTCCCCTTTAACCTCGCGGTGAGGCATGCTCCGCTCTCCTGTCCCGTGGGGGATGTCGCCCCTCTTTCATGCTTTGCCAAGGACTTCCACCCGCTTCCTTGTGCCATGGTGGAAGCTGCTCGGCCTCCTGGTTCTGCTGGGGACTTTTGGCCCGGAGGGCCGGGACCCCCGGAGGGGGGCCCTTTGATTTTGGGCGCTCCAGGTGTAGCGCCCCTTGGAGGGGGGATCTGTCACGTATCCGGAAACCCGGGACTTCAAGTCCCATCAGCCACTGCACTACACCACCTGACCACATGCACCTGACTCACGTTTTTGTTAATTAGCACCATTGTGTATTTATAGTCCTTGTCTGCACTTTCTCCTGGTCTTTCGTTGTTGTAGACTCACGTCACTTCTGTCTCCATGTTTGTTCTTTGCCACAGTGTTATGCCCAGTTGTCCTAGTGTTTTTGTTTCGTTATTTGTGTGTTTAAAATAAATATTTAAAAATCTGCGATTGCTTCGGCCTCCATTCGCCAGACGTGACAATAAGGCTGCCGGCGTGGTTCACAGGTGCCATATATATTTCATGCGATGTGCTTAATTGCCATGTCACCTGATCACGGCAGGCCTATAAGTAGAGGCATGATTTTACACAAGCTTCAGGTACCGGTCACGCGCACAAGGCGTTCCCATACTGTTATGCTAAATGCAACGTCGAAGTTCCCTTTGAAAGGGAACTGAATTGAATTGGTGTGTTGTTTCATGTAGCACCGTTGTCCTGGATGAACGTTGTTTCATTTCACTATGTACTGTACCAGCTGTATATGGTTGAAATAAAGGGAACACTTAAACAGCACAATGTAACTCCAAGTGTTTCCTTTATTTTTTTGAGCAATATATATATATATATATATATATATATATATATATATATATATATATATATATATATATATATATATATATATATACTGTAATACATCTGTCTGTCTGTCTCTCTCTCTCTCTCCATGTGATAGTCATGTCTGTCTCAGACAACATGTCCATCTGTCACGTCATGTACTTATTTATTCTTCGTCTGTCTGTCTCTCTGTCTCTTATCCTCTCTGCAGATTGTCATGATGGACGTGAGGCAGATTCTCCTCTACCTGCCATGTGTTGTGAAGCCCGATGACAGATTGACTTCATCTGGACATCACAAACAGAGACATTTAACACACCGTTTAACCTCGTCTCTCCTGATCAGATCAAAGTTACCCAATTTTTTATGTAGCATGTAAAGAACATTTTTATCTGTGAAATAAACTATTCTGATACGTCTGACGGTTCGAACAAGCTGTTTATCTTTTCATGATGAACTCTATTCACTCACTTTTCAGTTTGCATATTCACACAGAGACTGATAATTGTTATGAAGGTGCAGAGGTACAGATATCACGAGTTATTATATTAATGTGGTTCATTTGTATTCATTTTTAATATATTTAAATGGTTAGGGTTTTCTTTATTGTAATTTTATGAAAGGTTGTCTAAACCTTCTTTTCCTTTCTTTCGGTCTTTCTTCTTTGTTTTCCTCTGTCTGTTCTTTTTCTTTTTTTAATTTTCATTCTTCTTCTTTTCTTCTTTTTAATTAGTTATTTATTTCTTGCTTTCTTTTCATTTAGTTTTTTTATTGTTATTTCTTTTCATCTCGTATCTTTCCTCATCTTTCTTTAATATTTGTATTACTTTCTTTACTTTTTACTTTATTTCTATATATCCTTCCCATTCTATATTTTATTGTTACCTTCTGTTTCTGTTTTCCTTCTTTTTTAATTCTCATTGTTTTCTTTTTCTTTATTTCTACTGTATAAAAGTGTTCTCTCGACTTCTGAACAGTGACGATATTTTGCATTCACTTTCTCACGCTTAAAACACAAACTTAACTGCAATTTAAAGTTTATACTAGCTGCTAGCTATGTGTCTGTGTCGTTGCACCTCCCTCTGTGACTGTGTGTTTTAATGAGCCACAGGTTAGTTAGAATGTGTTTCATTTCTCATGTGTTTCCGAAGGACAGGACAGGACGTTGAATTCTCATGAGTGCACTTCAAACAGACATTTTGAATGTTTTCGTCATCAAAGTGGTGCGACAGAGACGGCATCATAACGACTCGGGTGCAGATGGAGAGAAGTGATCTCCTTCATGATCACACATCTTTCTCATTAAACATTAAAGCAACACACATTTATTTTCATGCTTTAAACTGTGCTGGTTTTCATACTTAGTTGTCCATCATTCTACATCACCATGGCAACACCTGTCAAATCCTGCAGTCTGAGAGGTCTATACATTTATTTCCATATGTTCCATGATCTCATCTCATCACACGCATGGAAATCGTCATACCTGTGTTAATTCTCAAACATCATACAATCATGTCTGTAAATATTTCTTTCATTATTTCTTTCTTTCTTTCTGTCCATTCTGGGTTGTGTAAACCCTGATGCAGTACTGTTCCTGGTTTGGTCCACAGGGTTTGAAGTATCCATGTTGAGTATTTTGGTCTTCTCCACCCTGACAGTAATACGTTTAAAACCAGGAGGCTAGATGTAGCTGCAGGGGAGGAGAGAGAGAAAGAGTGCAGAGGGTGAAAGGGATGGGTGTGATGGAGGGAGGCGTGATTAATGACTCCAGACTGCCGAGGAGCAGCAGGTGATAACCAACCAATCACTTTCCAACCGGGCTAAAAGAAATCACAGCTGAGTCAAGTGAAGTTTTCTCTGAGATCCAAGTCACTGCTGAGAACTTCAATACTAAAAATACTGATAATCACTGATCCTGGATCTGTTCTCCAAACTAAACTCAATCCTGTCTCTAATAAACATACTGATAATCTCTGATCCTGGATCTGTACGCTGTCATGGCTGATTATTTTATGGTAAAAAATAAACTGCTGCTTATGGTCCTGAGCTCATTACTCACCCTTGTTGTGTGTCGTGTTCCATCGGTAATGTTCTGTTATAAACCCTGCATCATTAAACACACACACACACACACAAACAGGTGAGAACATGAGAACATCACCATAAACATCATCTGCTCTCACCATGTGTCTTCACTCTGTTTAATGGATTAATGAATCCATAAACACATTTACATCATCCACCTTGACACTAACATCCCTCTGTATTTCTTTCTTTTATATTTTAAATTGTTTCTCCTTTTCTTACTTTCTTTCAGTTATTATTTGTATTATTTATTTTGTTGGGTGTTTTACAGATGTTCTCTGTGTCATAAACAGAGCTGAGTGTTCTGTTCAGACTTCTGAGCTGTAGTCACTTATTGCTTTTTATCACAGGAGAAACAACACCACAGCTTTGTTTATGTTCATTTGTAAAACACCCAACTAAATCACTGGAGTGGACACACACACCAACTGTACACCTGTACCAACATGATAGACCAGAGTTCTTCAAATCTGGCTCTCGAGGTCCACTGTCCTGCAGAGCTACATGCTAACCAAGGTCTTCGTTATTACTAGTAAATTACAGTCAGGTAAGTTTGGAAGATGAAGCTGAACTCTGCAGATCTGAAGAACCCTGTTATCTCATTGACAAGTATAAGCTACTGTATGTCAATCATAAACATAATTACTGTAAAATAATGTTTATTTTTATTATTTGTTATTCTGATATTACATCTGTTCATTTCTCAAAATGCACGAATAAAGTAGGCTTTTCCCCAGATTTCTGCTAGCCCTAGCTTTGTAACCAGTGGAATCTCAAACTAACATTTATTACAGCTGAATGCTGCTATAGAGGAGGTATTTCTGTGAAAATTTCAGGTTTGTGTCCAGTCCCCCACCAGAGATATTCAACCCAAACATGAGTGGAATTTTAAAAAATGGCACTTTCTCGCACACACCAAAAACAAATAAGAGAAGTCTTAAAACCTGAAATGTTCTGCATGCACACTATACTTACCCAGATACCCCCTAAAAAAATCATAATTAAGACTGAAACTCATCCCCTTCACATTATAAATTGACTCTGAATATGGATCTGTGAGCAATCTTGAGCATTACATCTGGACTTAAGTTCTAAGATTAAGGAACATGTTTAAAAATGATCATGTACCTCGTAACGTGCTCTAGAGATCAGCTTTTGTTCCAAGGAGCTAGGACCCTGAAGCAAGATATTGAGATATTTCCATAAACAGCTGTATAACCTAAATTTGTTTTGTGCCATTACACAAAGACGGCCGTCGTAGTTTAATCGAGTTGTTTTTTTTGTTTTGTTTTGTTTTGTTTTTAATAATAAAACTGGAGGTTTTGCAATGCCAATACACAGAGGTAATCACTCACAAAAAAAAAAATTGAAAAATTAAAAACACTCAAGCGTCCTGTACAGGACCTCTTGAGATGGAATAACCCTAGCAGCACTTCCTGTAGGGTGTGTAACTGAGTTCATGTTAGATTTTAATGTGATGGACATTAGAACACAGCAAAAAACTCCTTTTTTATGTTATTTACAATCTCAGGGGTTTAAATCGAGAAAGTTAGCACAGAACCAGTTCTCTAATGAGAATGTGCAGGAAGATGAAGAAGAATGGAAGGCCAGGAAGGAACATGTGATTTAAAAAAGTCCAACAGCGCCTGCTCTGATTTAAATGAAACCAAATGACCTGCTTAGAGTGTTTAAGACTATTTACTTGCTAATGTACTTGTGAGAATTTATGGACTGTCGTTCAGGGAGAGTTACAGTGCAGCACTAACGTTTTATCTTTAAGGTTAAATTACATTTGGGATGTCGGACCGGCCCGGTTTAAAATCCCTAACCGAATAACGCTGCGTCTGAAGCCTGGCGGATGCATTAGCCGTAATTACGTTGGCAGTGACAAATCTGCGTCTAACAATGTGCTAATTTATTTCTCCAAAGAGCGCCGGTTGTTAGCGTGTGATAAAAACGCGAGCTGACAGGACGCTCCGGAGGCGGCGGTGTGTCCAAACTCTCTGCGCTTCATTCACAATACCTCTACTCACTTTTCATTTGTACTATAATGCATCCTTGTATCTAGATGTTTTTTTTCTCTTGGTTGTGTCAAAAATCTGCTGGAATTTTTATACAATTTATACATCTGTTATTAAAATACTGCTAAAAATCAGCGACATGAAAAACACTTTTAAATCCATTGCAGAATAGATCTGCAGAAATGAAACAAAACTCAGAATCACAGAAATCGCTAAAATGGATTAGTGGTTAGCACGTTCGCCTCACACCTCCAGGATCGGGGGCTCGAGTCCCTGTGGCCCTGTGTGTGTGGAGTTTGCATGTTCTCCCCGGGGGTTTCCTCTGAGTACTCTGGTGTCCAGTCCAAAGACATGCATGGTAGGCTGATTGGCGTGTCTGAAGTGTCTGTAGTGTATGAATGGGTGTGCGTGTGTGTGTGCGTGTGTGATTGTGACCTGTGATGGACTGGCATCCTGTCCAGGGTGTACCCCGCCTCGTGCCCTATGCTCCCTGGAATAGACTCCAGGTTCCCTGCGTCCCTGAAGAAGGAGTAAGCAGTAGAAGATGAAAAAGTTGCACATAGCTGATCCTGGATTGTCCTTTCCACCATGTTCATGGTCCATTTTTATTTATTTATTTATTTTATTTTGCTCACCAGGTTCACGAGTTAACCCACTGGGGATGTTTCGCAATACAACACAACCCAGAGCTTTTATCAGCAGAGGTTTGATTAGCAGTTGATGCTAAATGTAATTACAGAAACATGTAGTACTGTAGTAATTATTTACCAACACGTCTGAGGGAAATGTTGACGTTCCTGATGGTTCTGTGTTGTTTTCATTCTCACTATACACAAATTGTCTGTCCATAAGATCCATCAGCTATGTACTAGCCAGATTATTCATGAATTAAATTGTTTGTTTATTTGTTTGTTTGTTCGGCTGGTTGGTTCTGTTTACCTGTTTACCTTTTTTTTTCTTTTTTCCATTTTTGCTTACTCCCATCTTTCTTTTTCTTTAGATCATATTTTTTCTCTTCTGTCTTTCTTACAATAACCTTGATCACTAGAGAAACATAGAAAAATACTAATTGTGTTGTGATTGTCTCGTGCATTCTTCTTCAAGTCAGTCAATGCCCGGAACATTTTTGCTGAAGCTGCAGAACTTCTGGAGACGCAGTTATTTTTGTCCTGTGAGGTTTAACTTTCTTTCTTTTCTTTTATTTTTTACTGAGTATTTGTCAGAAAATCTACATGTAAAATAATGATATAAATGTTGCAGCGCTGGCCTGAGGACATGGAGGCGTTTTTAATTTGCATATTCATGAACATTCATAGATACTTGAATTCTTTATGAGGGTAAATGTGTAGAGATGTTCCTATGTTTAGCTCTTTATTGGGCATAACACATTAAACTGTATTTTTAGTGGTTTAAATGACATCTCCAGGGGTTCAGTTTTTTTTTCCCTTGTACATCATGTGGACAGATTTTGACAGACATATTAATTAAAAGAGAGAGAGAGAGAAATCATCAGGCTGGTTGGACATAATTATTTACATATATTTATGAAATATATTATTTTTGGTGAGTTAACCCGTTTATAAAATCTCAGTATTGACTTCTATGCTGTGTTGCACTTCTTTCCTCTTCCTGTTTCTCTCCTGCTTTAAATCTCCCCCTGAATTCTCTCCTAGATTCAGATTTGATCAGCGTAATGTAAAATAACTACATCTCACTGCACTCTTGACCCTTCAATGAATTATTAATAGCTAGACCACTGTGAATGATAAATGTTTTGATTGCTTAAATAGGAACTCGACTCCATTTTTCCTATATGTGATGTCATTCTGGACTAAATTATAGATAAAGCTGAATTATTAGCTAAGCTAAATATTGAAAAATCCATGCAGCCCCTGTGGACGTCCTTAAGCTCAAGACCCAAATGGTTTAATATGCAGAATGTTAATTAAAAGTGCCCTCGCAGGTTCACGGCGATAATCAGATGTGTATTTTTATGATGTATCCGGGTTAAACGCCCTGAGGGAGGGGAAAAAAATAATCACTGAACATTAAAAGTTTTCTTGTAAAAGTTCTCCAACCTACATTGAGGTAATCAATCAGAACACATAAGAAACTTAGAGCTTTTGTTTTGTATCAGTCAGCCAATCAGAGAGCTGGATGTTTCATGTTACAGGAAGTCACGGTGGTTTTCAGTCTATTGTGGGTGTGGCTTGTGCAGATTTATTATTTTTTCAAATGTAAACTGAATGGAGGCAGGAATGATCTAACAAACCCCTAAAGAACCTTTGAACAACCCATTTTTTAAAGAATGTAGGAAATGGAATGTTGTGAAATTTATTTATTTTTTTATTTTTATATATTTATTTTTTATCCTTAACACTCTTAGAACATTTAGAGCACCTAAGTTAAGTTTTTTCAGTTTTCTTTCTTGGTGAACCAAAAAGGTCTAATGTAGATCTTTTTAGGCACGTAAGAACCCTTGATCTTCTAATAGACATTTAGGGATTAGGAGTTGGAATTCTGCTGAAACAGATTTTCCCTACATTCTTAAAAAAAATGTAGAGCCCTCAAGTGGTCTTCCGCTGTCCATCTGTAGAATCATAAAGGTTCTCTGTAGATCTTTCTTTCAAAGCTAAGAACCCTTAAAGAACACATCCCCAAGTCTTTTATTCTGTTTATAGTTACAATTAATGTTGTGTTGCAAAACACGTTAGTTCCAGCATGCTGAGCAGTTATTGCAACAGATGTGTTAGCATAAAGTAAAGTTTAAGCTTGACAGATGACAGTGTTTTGATGAGAAAGTTTCACCCGTTAATGTGAAGTGGTCTACAAAACAAAGTTTAAACAGAGATGCCAGATTAAAATCATCTGAGCTAAATTAATTAAAGAAAAGTTCTCACCTTAAATTAAACAGCTCTGTAATGACAGTTATGCTGCGTTCGGTACAACGGGGGATCTCAGTATTTTCCCGACTCGGGACTTGCTACGTCTCACTTCAGAGCATTTACACGACCTCAGCTGCCCGAGGCAAAATAAAAAATCAGACATGCAGAGAAAGCAAGCACTAATTACACTGCCATGTGAATATTAAAAAGCTTTTAAACAAATTTCACATTTTTACACCAAAACAAGGAAGAGTTAAGAAGGGCAGAAGAAAGTTCTACATTACGTCACTGTAGAACATCATCTTAATGAACATCATTCTAAAGAGCATAATCTTAAAGAATATTATCTTGAAGAACATTATCCTAAAGAACATCATTATAAAGAACATCATCCTAAAGAGCATCTTAAAAAACATCATTCTAAAGAACATCATCTTATAGAATATTATCTTAAAGAACACAAAAGAACACAAAGTGTGTATCTTAAAGAACACAAAAAAGAATACAATCTAGAAGTACAGTATATTATCCTAAAGAATGTCATCCTCTTGTTAAGATTGCATCATGTTGAAGTTCAGTTCAGAAATGTGTGGACTCTTGAAAAACTCTTGACTTTCTAAGTAGACGCTTAGAAAATACTATCACAGTTCTGTGTAGAACCCTACACTGACCCTACCACTGTGTAAACCCACCCCTCCGGCTCATCATGGCTACCCATTAACTGTCGCTGGTTATAGAGATATTATAAAATTCAACAACAGGCACCAACCTTTAAGTGGGTAGTGTTTGTAACTCCATAAAGTAGGCAATAAAGGGATGCCATTTATGAAAAAACTTATCTGTACATCCATTCATCGTATATCGTATTTTCTCGAGTTTCAGAAAAAACATCACGTCCTTTATCCACTGGGAGATAGATGGGTATTTAGCAGACTTCCAATGTAACAGTAGGGAACATCTAGCTATAAGGGATCTGAAAGCAATAACATCCATTGTATCGAACTCAAAGGAATTGAAGCTTGAGGGATCCCAAATAGTGGACATGATGGTAAAAAAGGCAGACCAAAAACCATGGAGTTCAGGGCAGAAGAAAAACATATGGCCAAGATGACAGGGAGAGTCATGGCATTTATCACACTTGTCCTCAACATCCGGATACATCACAGACAATCTCGACTTGGACAAATGGACTCTATTTAAAACTTTGAACTGTATAAGTCCAAGACGAACTGTATAAGTCCAAGACGAGCACAAGAAGTGGTAAAGCATGTTCCCAACACTCCTCACTTATTTGTACTCCTAATTCCGTTTCCCACGCATTCCTAATTTTATTACTCGACCCACTACCTTGCGTCAAAATAAAATCATAAATCGTAGAAATCATTCCTCTCTGATGTTATTTGAAAACAGGTCTTCCCAGGCCTGTTCTGAAGGAGCAGAAGGGAAATCAGGAACACATCTAGAAACGAAATTCCGTATTTGAAAGTACCGAAAGAAATGTGTCAACGGGAGATCGTAAGTGGATGCCAAATTGGCAAAGCCATCAAACAAACCATCAGAATACAAATTTCTAACTTGTTTAATACCCTTGTCATACCACACTGAAAATGAGGAGTCCATACACGATGGGGGAAATAGATGGTTGTTCACTAAAGGACACAAAGAGGATGCACCTACAAATTTAAAATGTCATCCAAATTGATACCCACTCCTAAGTGTGCTGAGGAAAACAGGGTTATCAGTATTTTGGGAAAGTTTTGTAGGTAAAGAGGTGTAAAGTAGAGCAGGTAAAGAGGATTAGCTACAAGAAGATAATTCCAATTTAGACCAAGAAGAACCAGGAGATTGAACCCAGTAACAAAGTTTATGGATGTGTGCAGCCAAGTAATAGAATTGAAAATTGGGTAATGCAAGTCCTCCCATAAGTTTACACTTCTGCAATAAAGATTTACTAACCCTTGGTGGCTTCCCTCCCCAAATAAATGTACTAATTATCTTATCCAATGAATCAAAGAATGATTTTGGGAGAGAAAGAGGCACTTGTTGGAACAAGAAAAGAAACTTAGGTAAAATATTCATTTTGACGGCATTGATCTTGCCAATTAGGGAAAGTGGTAAGTTACCCCAACTCTGAATGTTAGATTTAACCTTTGAGATAAGGGGAGTAAAGTTAGCTGATAGAAGATTAGATAGAGAACGTGTCACGTGGATACCTAGGTATTTAAAACCTGACTGACTAAATCGAAACGGTAGATCTGACTGTTGGAGAGACAGAGCTGGAGTATTGACAGGAAAACAGTCGCTTTTATCTAAATTTAGTTTTTAACCAGAGACAACACCAAAAGAACATCCTAAAGAGCATCTTAAAGAACATCATTCTAAAGAACATCATCTTATAGAATATTATCTTAAAGAACATCATCCTAAAGAACATCATCCTAAAGAACATCATCCTAAAGAGCATCTTAAAGAACATCATTCTAAAGAACATCATCTCAAAGAACATCATACTAAAGAACATAATTTTAAAGAAAATAATTTTAAAGAACATCATCCTAAAAAACATCATCCCAAAGCACATCATCCTAAAGAATACAATCTAGAAGTACAGTGCCTTGCGAAAGTATTCGGCCCACTTTTCAACCTTTTGCCACATTTCAGGCTTCAAACATAAAGATATAAAATTTTATTTTTTTTGTGAAGAATCACCAACAAGTGGGACACAATTGTGAAGTGGAACGAAATCTAATGGATATTTGAAACTTTTTTAGCAAATAAAAAACTGAAAAGTGGTGCGTGCAAAATTATTCGGCTCCTTTACTTTCAGTGCAGCAAACTCACTCCAGAAGTTCAGCGAGGATCTCTGAATGATCCAATGTTGTCCTAAATGACTGATGGTGATAAATAGAATCCACCTTTTGCAAGGCACTGTATATTATCCTAAAGAATGTCATCCTCTTGTTAAGATTGCGTCATGTTGAAGTTCAGTTCAGAAATGTGTGGACCCTTGACCAACTCTTGAGTTCTAAGTAGACGCTTTGAAAATACTATCACAGTTCTGTGTAGAACCCTACCATAAAGTGTTCCCTAACTAGATGCTTAATCCTTTAATTATCTAACAAACCTGAAGAACCCGTGAAGAACATGTTTTCGAAGACTTACAAGATAATGTTCAAAATAAATTGTACTGAAACTCTTAGAACATTTAGAACTATAAGTTAATGGTTCTTTAGTTGTCCCTACTTAATACCCCATAAAGGTTCAATGTAGATATAATTTAGAAGCTAAGATCCCTTAATAATCTAACAAACAGTTAAAAAAAAAAACACTGTAGACGCCTTTCTTTCAAAGACTGTAGGAATAACAGAGTCATGTCCTGTCCTTTTAGAAAATGTAGAACCCTTAACCCTCTTGGAGACCCCATTAAGGTTCTGTGTAGATTCCAACACTCAGGTGTTTCCCTTTATTATCTAACAAACTATTAAAGAACCATTTTCTTCTAAAAGCGTACACGCACTGAAACCTTCCACTTAGCCTTCAACGCTACAATAAACAGAAAGAAAATACAAATAGAAAATATTCTACTCTGTCAAGTGCTACAAATTTACAGCTTCAAAGCTTCTTTCTCTTTTTTCTCTTCCACCTCCTCTCTCTCTCACTCTCTCTCGTCCTCTCTTTCTTCCTCTCTCTCTCTCCCTCTATCTCCCCGTGATCCCTGTTCTTGAGCTCTGTTCATTCCTCAGTCTCAGCGTGTCTAATTGAAGCTCGGCCTTCGACTCAGCGTGTTCATTAAGGTGAGCGAGTGGCTGAATGAGGAAGGAAAAAAGATGAGCCCTAATCCTCTCAGGGACAAACGGCAAATATTTGAATGAGAATCTCTTTTACATTCGTCCGACAGAGAAGAAAAAAGAACGAGAGAGAAAGAGAGACAAAGAGACAGACAGAGAGAGCGAGAGAGGAAGACAAATAGACTAGAGAGACAGACAGAGAGTGAGAGAGAAATATCTTACTATACAGTTGAAGCCATTTATCCGTCCAATAAATAAATAAATATACAAATGAATTGTAAATCATAGACTCATTTAAATCTCATACAGCTGCGCCCTCAGACTTTAGGCCACACCTCCTACCACTGATTTTGAATAGTCTCACAAGCCAGACCACCAGCCTTTATTAAGGAGTCTGGTATATTTTGTCTCGAAATATGCGCAAGACCCGCCTACTTTTACTGAAAATGGTCATGTGACTTTGAAACAACCATTTCAAAACACGAGGCACTATGTATGTGGGCAGAGCCTCTGAAGCTGACTTCCATGTGGTGATTTATCTAAACATCAAGAACTCCCGAGAACCCTAAAGTGTGTAACAGTGTTGATTTGGGTTCTGCGGGTTCGGAGGCTCGGTGAGACAGCGGGTCGTTACGGTTTCTAACAGCTCCAAGTTCTTGATTCAGTCCTGACCTCTTTCAGGATTTTTTTGCTTAAGGTTCCTCAGGTTTCATCTGACCAGCTGATCATTCAGCTTAATTATCGTTGGCTAAATCAACAGTAACACCTCCACTATTCACAAGAATACTTTCTCCTTGTAGCTCCTGAAATGAAAGAAGCAGACTGCACACAGCAAACACGTCTCGGCTGATCGACTACATTTGGAGTTCATTTTCGGCTGAACTGCTCCTTTAACAGCTCTGTGTTTGGATTGAATTCTGCTTCTCTTGTAAGTCGTTTTGGATGAAAGAATCTGCCAAGTGAATAAATGTACGCAGGAGAAGGCTAACCTGCAATAATCGCAGTAATACACAATAACAACAGAACGGCGAGGTGCGGGAATCATCGATCACCTCAATAGATAACAGCACAGCATAAATGAAACCACCACACACACACACACACTCAGAGAGATGTATGGACCTGCATTAGTATTCAAGTGCTCTTCAATAGAGATGTTTATTCAGTACGGTTATTGAACACTTGAGCTGTCAAATTCCCTTAAAGCCCATGTCAATTTATTTTCCATAGATTCTTACTGTTAGATGAAGCTTCTGTAGCGAGTTTACTTAAAGGCTTTTCTAGCACTAGCACTGCTGATGAGGTGTTAACGTTGGAGACGGAACTGTCAATCACTGCACTTTCAGACACGCCCACAACGTTAAAGAGCAGGAGAACTTTTTAAGAAGTAAAATTAAGGAGAACATTTTCCGTTCTAGGTTTTAGTTATAATGAATTTGCAGTTATGGAGAAATATTTCGTTTCTTATTTTTGTATTGGCAGAGTAGGTAAAACCGAATTACACTTTAATCGATGAGCCGAGATCAATGTAAACAAGTGTACTAAACTGAACCTTTCCTTGTCGCTGAGGTGTTCAGGGTTACTGTTTAAAACCGAAAAATCTTCTAAGCGAAGCAGGCTGAGGTAGAAACATCAGCAAGAAGTCTGGAGACGGTGCTCTAGTCGGTAATAATCATCTATTTGTAAATATTACATGCAACTGAAATAATAATTACTAATACTTAGCTAAGACATTAGCATAGAAACGGTCTGCAACTTGATGTTGCTCTTTGTGAAAGTTAGATCAACACGTTCAGAGTCGACCATTTTCCGAGGATTTAGAGTCAGCCATGTTGGTGAGCTGGAAAACTGGTTGTATTGTGACATCTCTACTGACCCCTAGTGGCAGAAGCTGTTTTCCTACAACAAGCACGAGAAGGTATTTATCCAAAAAGCTTAAGAAACGTGAATGTTTTTTTTCTTTAGTTACATTAGTAAAATGTGGAATTGTTTTTCCTTTTGAAACATTTGGAATTCAAAATGTGAAAATCAGATAAATTCTGACTGCCGTGATGAACAGTAAGCGTTGAACACATGAGGTTATGGATCTCACGTCGATGTTTTAAAAGACATGTTTGGAAAATAAAATCATAAAAACGTGCAGATCTTATAAACGAGATGGCTCAGATCTCACGCCTCAGCTTTTAGCTTCCATTTCTGATTATCACAGCAATTGTGCACAATCACCACCTGCATCAGGAACCAGAGTGCACCTGAGTGTAAGCATGTGTAAGTCTATGATTGCGCACACACACACACACACTCATACACACACTCACACATGCACACTCTCTCTCTCTCTCTCACACACACACACACACACACACTTCCCCTCCTGTGTAATATGATATGTGCTGGGCAGATACATTAGGCAGCTCGGCAGTAATGTTCCAAGTTGAAGAGGTTTTTTTTTTCCATACACAAGCCATAAAAAGTGATTTTAAAGCAGTATTTATTTATTTATTTATTACATATCAGTAGCGCCACATTGCCCCCTTTTGGCAGCGTGGGATACAAACACGACATGAAAAATGAGCCTTTAAACCTGATTAGTTTTTGAGCTCACTCGACCAGGAGTGAGTTTATCAGAAGAATCACGAAAAGGTGTAAAAAGTCTTGTAGCAGATTTCAGATGACGTCACACGCCGCCACGTGGCCATGTGTTTTGTTGTTGTTGTTTTAATGAACGATAAATCTGTGGCTTGTGAAGTCATAATTACACATTGGTTTTTAAATTGTAATAACTTATACTACAACAATCTTACAGTCTTATACTACAACAACCAAGTAACCTGTACATCATCCAAATAATGTAATAAATAATTAATAAACAGGGTGCGTTACTGTTATTGTACACTTAGGTTATAGCAGCTATAAACACTTGTTCCCTCACCAGCCTCTCTCTCTATTCTTTCTCTATTCTCTCTCTCTCTATTCTCTCTCTATTCTCTCTCTATTCTCTCTCTATTCTCTCTCTATTCTCTCTCTATTCTCTCTCTCTCTATTCTCTCTCTATTCTCTCTCGCTATTCTCTCTATATTCTCTCTCTCTATTCTCTCTCTCTATTCTCTCTTTTTATTCTCTCTCTCTATTCTCTCTATTCTCTCTCTATTTTTTCTTTATTCTTTTTCTCTATTCTCTCTCTATTCTCTCTTTGTCCTCTCTTTATTCTCTCTCTCTCTCTCTCTGTCTCTATTCTCCCTCTCTTTATTCTCTCTCTATTCTTTCTTTCTTTATTCTCTTTCTATTCTCTCTCTATTCTCTCTCTCTCTATTCTTCCTCTCTTTATTCTCTCTCTATTCTCTCTTTCTTTATTCTCTTTCTATTCTCTCTCTATTCTCTCTCTCTTTATTCTCTCTCTATATTCTCTCTCTATTCTCTCTCTATTCTCTCTCTATTCTCTCTTTATTCTCTCTTTTTATTCTCTCTCTCTATTATCTCTCTCAGTATTCTCCCTCTGTATTCTCTCTCTATTCTCTCTCTCTATTCTCCCTCTCTTTATTCTCTCTCTGTTCTCTCTTTCTTTATTCTCTTTCTATTCGCTCTCTATTCTCTCTCTCTTTATTCTCTCTCTATTCTCCCTCTCTTTATTCTCTCTCTGTTCTCTCTTTCTTTATTCTCTTTCTATTCTCTCTCTATTCTCTCTCTCTTTATTCTCTCTATTCTCTCTCTCTTTATTCTCTCTCTATTCTCTCTTTCTTTATTCTCTCTTTCTATTCTCTCTCTATTCTCTCTCTCTTTATTCTCTCTCTATATTCTCTCTCTATTCTCTCTCTATTCTCTCTCTATTCTCTCTTTATTCTCTCTTTTTATTCTCTCTCTCTATTATCTCTCTCTTTATTCTCTCTGTATTCTCTCTCTATTCTCTCTCTCTATTCTCCCTCTCTTTATTCTCTCTCTGTTCTCTCTTTCTTTATTCTCTCTCTATTCTCTCTTTGATCTCTCTCTCTATTCTCTCTCTATTCTCTCTCTTTATTCTCTCTCTATTCTCTCTTTATTCTCTCTTTTTATTCTCTCTCTCTATTATCTCTCTCTTTATTCTCTCTCTGTATTCTCTCTCTATTCTCTCTTTATTCTCTCTCTGTATTCCCTCTCTCTATTCTCTCTCTATTTTCTCTTTATTCACTCTCTCTATTCTCTCTTTATTTTCTCTCTTTATTCTTTCTTTAGCGCTGACACTGGAGACTCCTTCCTTACACGATACATAAGTTACAGAAAATTTCCCCACATCAGTGATTACACACCTGTTTTAATCCGTGTGTGTGGAAAACGTCCCTTTGAATGAGTTAGGGTTCTTTATCGTAGATTTAGAATTAGAGATTAAGATTGAGTGTTACAGTGTAAAGTTTAGATCTATGTTAGAATTAGAGTTTAGTGTTATGGATAAGGGATTATGATGATCATTTAGGGGTTAGAGATAATGTTTCGGGGTTAGTTGGTAGTAGGGATTTAGGGTTAGAGAAAAAGGTTTAGGGAATAGGATTCAAGGTTTAAGGTTATGGCTGGGTTTGGGATTATTGAACAGTTTTTGTTTAGGGTTACAGTGGGTTGAAATTGAGGGGTGCACGGTAGCTTATCAGTTAGCACGTTCGCCTCAAACCTGCAGGGTCCGGAGTTTCCTCCGGGTACTCCGGTTTCCTCCCCCAGTCCAAAGACATGCATGGTAGGCTGATTGGTGTGTCTAAAGTGTCCGTAGTGTATGAATGGGTGTGTGAGTGTGTATGTGATTATGCCCTGCGATGGACTGGCACCCTGTCTAGGGTGTACCCCACCTTGTGCCCCATGCTCCCTGGGATAGACTCCAGGTTCCCCACAACCCTGAAGAAGGAGTAAGCGGTAGAAGATGGATGGATGGGTTGGAATTGGATTTTAAGCATTAAAGGGTTCAAATTATATCACGGTTTAAGGTTAGAATTAGAGTTTAGGGTTTAGAGTTTAAGGTCTAAGATCTATCATTAAGTGTTAAATATTGAAGGTTGGTTAAGATTAGGGTTCAGAGTCAGAGATTAAGATTTAGGGTTAAGAGTTTAAGGCTTTGAGTTAATGTTTAGGGTTACAGTAAAGTTTGGATTCAGAGTTTAATTTTTATAGCTTGGGTTTAAGATTTAGGGATACTTCAAATTGGAATTAGGATTATGTGCTAAGTGTTTATATTTCAATGAAGGGTTAAGGGTTATGGGTGGGTTTAGAATTTTGGGTTAGTTAGAGTGAGAGTTTAATAGTTAAGGCTAAAGGCTAGTGTTAAAGTTTAGAGATGATAGTTGACCTCACCATGATGTGAAAAATAAAGAGAGCAGAATATTCATATAATTTTCAAATATTCAGATATTCAGGTTTTAAACACTCTTCCTGTATTAGTGTTAAATAAAAGACTATAGAATAGAATGAGATGTGGAGAAATCAGCTCCTGCTCGTGATCTGAGAGTTTTATTCATAACCGTAAACTGATGAGTACATGAATAAAAGTTTGTTTTGAAGTGTGAACTAGTTTAATTTGAGCACACGATTTGGTCTACGCGCCTGACTGATCGCTGTCAAACATTCTGTTGCTTTAATACACACTCTTCCTGACATTTTACGGATATCGCCATTATAAACTCGTCCAATTTGACTGACATCGTTCACTGGCGCTGGATTGCATCATGTTCGCATTATGGTTCCCTATATTACTGTGAGACAGTATTTAAATGGAACATAGCCGGGGGAGATCGCATAATCAAGCGCACATAGAGTGCTGACTGCGGCACAAACTTCAACTGCCTATCAAATTTCTGTTCGACTCTTTCACTTACTTTTTCTGCTCATTTTTTTCCCCACTAAGCTTAGCAAATAGTTAGTTAGCAGCTAATTAGGAAGAGCGATTTGAAGCCCTGCGGCATTTCCCAAAGAAACGCTTCAGTGAAAATGTAAATGCATACAATTTATCTCTGCTTAGCACAAGTGTAGTCAATCAGACAAGACATGTTTGGTTTGGTGTTCGCTCGGTCTGCAAGGCTAATGGTGCTAATAAGTAATGGAAGAAATGAGATTCCAAAATCTTTAAATACTCATTTTGGAAAAATGTTCAAGAACAGATTGTGTAAAATCACAGATGTAGTGTACAACGGTTAACCCTAACCTATCCACGTCACTTCCTGCTGTCTGCTACAATTAAAAGTTTATTGCACCGTTGTGGGTGGGGCCTACAGGGCGGGGCTTAGGGGCGGAGTGAAGCCAAACTGCACAGACGGGCAAAGCGATTTTATTTGTCCATGATGGAGGTCCAGCATTCAGCCACATGGTGAGGTTTAGTTCATGTTTACAGATGACAAGAAGTCTCACCATGTCCTAAACATCAAGTTGAAAACAGGTGAGAATAGGACCAATCAGAAAATACGTACTTCTAAATACTGAACCATTGAATATAAAGAGATCAGAGTTAGAGTTAGTGGAAGGGGAAAAGTTTAAAGTTTATCATTCAAGATGGAGTTTGAGCACAAAACTGCTGAGTTTGGATGCACGATTATCTTGGATTGATGAGATCTACAGGATCCATTTACTGGTTAAGATTTTAAAATTAGAATTAAGGTTTAAAAGTTGGTTAGGTAAAGGGTTTAGAATTAAAAGATAAGGTGAGAGTTCGGTTCAGTTTAGGGGTTAAAAAGTTTTACTCTGTGTGATCTCAGTGGTCTGCGATGGACTGGCGCCCTGTCCAGGGTGTACCCAGCCTTGTGCCCCATGCTCCCTGGGATAGGCTCCAGGTTCCCCGTGACCCTGAAAAGGAGTAAGTGGTAGAAGATGAACGGATGGACGTTGTGTTTTAATATTATTCCTCACCACACTGTACTGGTGAATCAACAAAAATGAGAATATCGTGGAAAAGTTCAAGGTTTTTTTCCATAATTGAATTCAAAAAGTGGAACTGTAATATATTTTAGATTCATTACACATAAAGTGAAATATTTCAAGGCTTTTTTTTTTTTTTTTTTAATCTCAATGACTACAGCGTACAGCTCATGGAAATCAAAAATCCAGCATCTCAAAATATTATAATAAAGAATTTATAATACAGAAATGTCGACCTTCTGAAAAGCATACTTCTTTATGCGCTCAATACTTGCTCAGGGCTCCTTTTGCAGGCATTACTGCATCAGTGCGGCGTGGCATGGAGGCGATCAGCCTGTGGCACTGCTGAGGTGTTCTGGAAGGTTACTTTGATAGCGGACTTCAGCTCGTATTTTTGGGTCTGGTGTCTCTCATAGATTCTCTATGAGGTGCAGGTCAGGCGAGTCGGCTGGACAATCAAGCACAGTAATATCATGGTCAGCAAACCAGTTACTAGAAGTTTTGGCATTGTAGGCAGGTGCCGAGTCCTGCTGGGAATCAGCATCTCCATGAAGCTCATCAGCAGATGGAAGCATGAAGTTCTCCTGGTAAAATCTCCTGGTAGACGCAGCATCGACTCTCAACTTGAGAAAACACAGTGGACCAACACCAGAAGATGACACGGCACCTCAAATCATCACTGACTGTGGAAACCATTTACTTCCCCATGATTGTGCTTGTGTACTGAACCAGACTGAGATTAAAGACTCAGGAAACCTTCACAGGTGTTTGGAGTTAATCAGCGGATTAGAGTCTTCTCAGGTCGACATTTCTGTATTATAAATTTTTTATTCTAATATTTTGAGATACTGGATGTTTGATTTCCCTGAGCTGTAAGCCGTACTCATCGAGATAAAAACAAAAAAAGGCTTGAAATATTTCACTTTATGTGTCAAGTGAAATATAAATATATAAATATGAAATATACCTTCATATAATCTACTAATATATGAAAGTTACAGTTATATAATTAAATTATGGAAATAATTTACTTTTCCACGATATAAATTTTTTTTAGATGCACCTGTAGAAGATCTCAGTGAACTTCTCTACCAGACTGTGTGCTAGCGTGTGTCTCCATGTCAGGTTATACGCTGAAGATTCTCTAACAATGAATGAAAATGACTCTAATGTTCACGTAAACAATCAGCAGGTTCCATGAACACACATGTTCTCTACAGTCAGCTCGAGGGAATGAGCAGAAGCTAATGACTTTCCTGGACATTAGCAGGTTTCTCGATTGATGGAGCTGTGCCATGAGTTCGCCGTCCTCCTAGTGGTGGGTTTAAGATGAGCGTCGCACTCTAAGGGACATGATGAGTTTTAACTAAGAGACCGAACTCAACTCACGACCAAAGACTTCTTAAGAAAATCAGGCTCAAAAGGTGCCTGTAGGCTAAAGGCTTAGGGCTTATTGGTTTTAATTTACATTTAGCAATTAGGGCTTTCAGGTTAGAGTTTGAGTCATGGTGAGAGTTTAGTGAGTCGAGCCAGAGTCAGCCATGCTGTAAGTGTGATAAATAAATAAATTAATTAATTAATTACTTAATTAATAATGTTAAAAAATTCTGGTCACTGAAAAAATGGCTGAAAATTACACTTTTGTTTTTGGGTTGAAAAAGTAAACATGGCTAAAATTATGACCAAAAAAGTTTCCATGAAATCCAAATAGATCCAAAAAGCAAAATATCAAGATTAATTTCATATAATTTTTTTACTGTCCTGTCAGTCCGTTTTTTTGTGAATTAACGTTCTAGTGAAATGACACATTGTTGTTATTATTTTTTTTTATCACTTTGTAGTTTTTTTTTTGCACCACTCCAATAAACGAAGGTAATCGGTTTCTTTAACAGGAAGCATGAGCCTCAAGCCGTATTTGATCCGAACAGAGCCGAGCAAATTTTAGCTTAACACGTCATGGACGTCTTCTTTAAAATCCCCGAGTGAAACTCCATCAGCGAGATAGAGCCTTGTCTTTCACTCGTCTCTGACTGAAGGGTCTATTTTCTTGGAGATGGAAGAGAGACAAATCACAGGGAAGAGAGTCGAAGGAAAAAGTAATCAAAAAAAAAAGAAAAGAAAGAAAAACTGCAGCAGCTAGGACAATCTCCAAAATGGCGGATTGCTCAGGGCCCATAGCTGCGACGTGAGATTCCATTACAGCCGAAATGGGAAATAGCAACACAATTATCTCAAGTCCAATTCTCCGAGCTCCATTGTGTCGGCAAACTGAGATCTGGGTTGGGATTTAGAGTTGCCAGGGGAGGGGGGGGATGAAGAGATGGAACGCTCGCTCCCCTTTTTCCATCAGAGCAAAGGGAGAGAAAAAAAGAGAGATGCCAGGAGAGAAAAGGCATGGCTCGGAATTCAAAAGACCGGCCTTGGATGGCTCGGAGGAGCAGAAGGACGCCTCGTGAGACCATCTGGAGGACTCGGACTCGCTCTCGGACATCAACAGAGACGGACACTGGGGAAAAGAAGTGAGGAAAAAAATAAATAAATAAATAAGAGAAAAAACAGAAAAGGGAAAACATAAAATCAGAAAAGCAATTGCGAGTGCTCAGAAGAGCAGTGATAAGAGTGAAGAAAAGCTCTGAATGACTGGAGACTGGAGTTTCCCATGATGCTTCATTTCTCTGTGCCTTTGTTTCTTTGTTTATTCTACAATGATGCAATTATGTGCAAGGTCCAACACCGCGGTGGCATTTCAGCGACCGCGTCTACATTACGCCAGCAAGTGATTAAAAATGCCTTTTAGGGATTTATTTCTTAAAGCGGACACTTTGTTGTCTTGAGAGGAGTGTGTGTGTGTGTGTTTGTGTGTGTGTGTGTGTGTGTGTGTGATGGTAAATAGGGCTTGATAAATACATTAGCGCTGATTTGAGTCTTTGAATGAATTGTATATCACAATTAGTAATTAAATGTTCACTTTATACCTCATGTTTCAGTATGTCGAGGTCTCAGGTGGCCACACCTGGCCGCGCACAGCTAGATGGACATCCACATCAATTTTAATCAATTAATCAGTTAGCAAATACTAATGAAATATTTCTCC
This sequence comes from Ameiurus melas, assembly GCA_012411365.1. Lineage (NCBI taxonomy): Eukaryota > Metazoa > Chordata > Actinopteri > Siluriformes > Ictaluridae > Ameiurus > Ameiurus melas. Next base: position 30,061,283 of record CM022752.1, read on the forward strand.
ATTGTTCTTTACATTCTTCTCCCCTCAGAGTGACAGAAAATAAAAAGCATTTTCTTCAAGCAGCATTTCACTGTGTGTGTGTGTGTGTGTGTGTGTATGTGTGTGTGTGTGATGCAGTAATTCATTGTAAAGCATGTGATTTTAATTTAATCTGCAGGATTTCAGCATGGACCCATCAGCCAATCAGCTTCTCGAGCTTCTAGTGTGGTTAGTCACATGACACATTCATTCTTAATTACGACTTTACTTGAGTATAAATATTTCTAACTTTTACTTCTCTACATGTTAAAGACAAATGTACTTTAATGAGTTTAATAAAGTTGCTATTTGCTGCAGTATTAAAGCTCTCATGACATTCATTCTCATGCTGAAAACATTTTCATCTTCAGAGCTCCCGATGTTCACCTGATAGACCTGACTCAAAATGATCCAACTCAAAAGTTCAACTCAAAGATCCAACTCAAGGACCTAGCTCAAAAACCTGAGTCAAAGAACAGAGGTCTGACTCAAACATCTGACTCAAAGATCCAATGCAAAAATCTCTCTGTTTCCAGGAGCGGACAGTATATTGTGGGTAGTGTGTGATTTGTCGGTAGTGTGTGTGTTGGGAAATTTTCTATTCTCTATTTCCTCAAATATGTACAAGAATGTTTAGGTTATAGTTTAATTTCTGTCTCATGAACTTTACAGAATCTGTCTGTTGTGTACATGCCAGTTTAACATGTCACCATAGGAACTTCCTTTTTCTGTGTTAGTCGATCTATACCATCAGACCATATATGTTCAAGAAAGCTGTACATTCTTGTATTGCCTAAGATGTTTTTCACATTTGTGGCCAGTCAGTTCAACTGCCATATTATTAGTACGCATATGCACGGCTATTTTGCCTATATAAACCTCTGTGAATCGGACATCTCTCCGAACTGCTCTGGTTGCCAGTGTGTTCATTTAGACTCTACGGCACCATATACGCTCCGTGATAACCCACATGCGCTAGTTTTTCTTTAGAGTAAACGAAGCAGAGACAAGAAAGGCTGACGGAGGAAAGGTGAAGACAAAGCTGTTATTTGCTTTAATCTTTACAATGTGTATTGTGTGTAGTGTGTATTGTGTGCGGTGTGTGTAATGTGTGATGTGTGTCGTGTGTGATTTGTGATTTGTGAGTAGTGTGTGTATTGTGTGTAGTGTGTAGTGTGTGAGGTTTATGTAGTGTGTGATGTGTGATGTGTGTAGTGTGTATTGTGTGATGTGTGTATTGTGTATTGTGTTTTATGTTGTGTGTATTGTGTGTAGTGTGTGAAGGGTGTAGTGTACATTGTGTGTAGTGTGTGAGGTGAGTGAAGTGTGTAAGGCAGCTGTGGCACAGTTGGTAGAGTGGGTTGTCCACTAATCGTAGGGTTGGCGGTTCGATTCGACTCCACATGCCGAAAGCTAGCGCCTTGCATGGCATAACCTCCTCAAAAAGCGTCTTGGAACAAACAGGAAGCTCCGTCAGGTTCCAGAACTTCAGACGGTGAAATTTGGCAGCAGTTCTTCATTTCTGATGAAATAAAAACAATTAGAAAGTTTGTCATTATCTTTTAAAGCACATTAACTTCACTGAAGTGCTCCTCGAGCGAAACACACAACAGGAAGATGATGTGTGTGTTCGATAACAGTTAATTACGTCCTGGATGACAGAATGTGAAGAACGGACGAAAGGAGAAATAAAAGGAGTGAGAGAGAAAAAATTCCCTGAAGTTATCAGAGCTGGAACACAAACGGCGGTGTGAAGCCAGACACGGCGCTTTATAAACTTGTTAACAGGAAATAAAAGGTGCTCCAGGTATAAAAGAGACTTTATCGGCCTCATCAGAGCAGACAAAAGGGATTTCACAGGCACTAATTACACTGACGCAATCAACACGAAAGACTGAAGGAAATCCCTCCATCATCCAGGACTCATGGCTCGACCTCTCCGCCTGCGCTGATGAGCGATGGAGCGATTTGTGCCACTGAAACACACTGGCACGACCAGGGAATAAAACTCAATAACGTCGTGTCCTGCTGCTGCAGACGTCGTGCCTCGTGCTCTTAGAGCTCGTGCAGCAACAGGAATAATATCTGATTGATCCTTTCAGACACAGAGACTTTAATCTCCACCCAGTTCTGTGGAAAAGATATCTCGGTGGAAAAGACACTTAAATCTAGAAATTCAAGAACGTTCATGAAGAGTAAAGTGAAGTGACATCATTCAATGACCTTTAAATACTGATGACATCACTGCTGAGTTCTAACTATTACAGGTAGTGTTAGAACAGCGGCTCGGACAGTAGTGCCGGTTTATATTAATGCACGCGGTCTCATACGTTATCGTTTCTATAGCAACAGCTCAGATTAACAATGTGTGTAATCAGGAGGAGTCTTTCTCAGTAACAGGACAAGCTGCGGTTATTTATTTATTTATTTCTTATTAACTTGAAGAGAAAGAATAGAGAGAGAGAACAAAGAGAGAGAATAAAGAGAGAATAAAGAGAGAGAATAAAGAGAGAATAAAGAGAGAATAAAGAGAGAGAATAAAGAGAGAATAGAGAGAGAGAATAGAGAGAGAGAATAGAGACAGAGAATAGAGAGAGAATAAAGAGAGAGAATAGAGAGATAGAATAGAGAGAGAATAGAGAGAGAATAAAGAGAGAGAATAAAGAGAGAGAGAATAGAGAGAGAGAATAAAGAGAAGGATGGTGAGGGAACGAGTGTTTATAGCTGCTATAACGTTAGTGACGACAGGAACTCACTCCTTTCACCGACATTAAATATACCTATGGATGTAAATATAAATGGATAAGAAGTCTGTGTGATTCTTTATTAAATGAAAAACTAATATCGTCTGCAAGTTGCTGGAGTTTAAGAAGAATAAAACCGGAAGACAGTCGAGTTCAGGGTGAAAAAATCAAATCAAATATAAGAAAGAAAGAAACACTGCCCTGCTGTAAATCCGGCTGATTAAATGACTCGTGAAATGTACACCGCGTCTTTATTCAGATCATTTAGATTTCATAAATAAATAAAGCGATGAAGTTCGAGTAGGTTAAATATTAAACTCCAAGCGTTTTTAAACATCTCTCTTTCAGAAAAAAAAATCCACTTTTCTAGGGAAGAATAAAAAGATATTTTTCTCTCCCCCTCTAAGCCTGGATTAGCAGCGTAGCCTACAAAGCTAATTCAATTAATCTGTTCCCTCATTAGAGGAAAAAAGGGAGGTGAGAAAATCAGTTTAATGAGTGGAGATTCAGGAAGTGTGTTCTACAGACTGGCTCCGAGACGACACGCCGTGTTCCTGCACTCCAGGTTTATTATTAGCACTCACGCTCCTGAGCCGCTTCACTTCCTGTTATTTAACTGATAAAACCGTAAAGTGGACAGAAACACAGAGAACACGTCACATGACCTTTTCAGCGCTCTCACGCTTTGTCAGACAAGTACAGGTCAGACCTATTACAGCTTTTTTATAAAGTGTGTGTGTGTGTGTGTAATGACGATTACAGAGACCAATCACCAGCTTCACCTCAGCTCACTTTTTTCTTTCTTTCCATCTTTTCCTTTTCCTTCAGACGATTCCACACACACACACACACACACACACACACACACACACACACACACACACGTCATGTTCCTTTCTCTCTCTCTTTCTTCTTCTCTTTCTTACTTTCTTACTTCTTTCTTTTTCATTCTTACACTCTTTTACACTTTAGTCCCTCCTTCTATTTCCCTGTGTTCTCTCGGCTGAACTCTTTTCTTCTCCACTGCTTTATTCCGAACATCATCTCTGTTTCTGTACGTTTCCAAAATAATCTCGTGTTTGTCACAGAAACCGAACCGAGCGCAAAAAAAAAAACAACAAAAAAAAAACTTGCTTCATGTTACAAATTTAATTTGGGGAAGTGAAGAACTTACAGATCTGTAATTATCAGCACGAGTAATTAATCCACCACAGAGTGAGAGCTAAAAACAGCTTCATGAGAATGAAAGGAAGTTTTGCTTCCTCTCCAACTTGATGATTTTTAAAAAAGGGTTGTTTTTTTTCATCATTCTTCAGCATCTTCATTGATTCTCACACAATCATTGTGTTTCATTCTAAGGCGAAATAGCAGACAATAGAGAGAGAGAGAGAGAATATTTGTCCACTTTCAGAAGAGATGAAAAGAACCGAAGACCTTCCAGTTGTTTGCGGTAAAAATCCTCCTTAATGAGAACTTCATGTGTTTTTCCTCTAAAACTCTAAACCTCACGTTTCTCACACAAACACAGACTCAAACATCTGCCACGTGCCCGTATTTACTGCCACAGAAACAACCAGAAAAACAAACACATATGAGTGTGACGGGTCGGCAAGCCTCAGTGGAGAAGAAAATGACTGGAACAGTGTGTGAAGCCCCCTTGATGTAGTGATAGTGCACATTTCGTTCTCCGCTGTCAGTAATTCGGAGTGTTGCCATATCTGAGATTATCAGCGCTGGGTTTTTGTTTTTTTTTAACAGAAGTTTTAATGAGAGAAGATGAAAAAATAAGCATAGAGTTGTGTGGGGGGAAAAAAAGACTTTTGCATGGATTTCTCTACGCACCGTTGTGCAATCGGATTGCAATAGCATGTCCTTGCTTTTAAAAGGACTCGCCACAAAAATGCACTTTAATAGGCAACGAATACTTTTTCAGTGTGTTTGGTCTTCTTTATACATTGCTAAAAACATAAGTGCATTTCAGTGGCAGCTGAACAAGTGACTGAAATCTCAGTGGAATGGTTTGATTTGTCCGGGCTCTAACCTTTAACTGGAGGCTTTATGCCAGTTTTCAAGGCTAAAACTTTTTCTCGCAGAAAACTGCTATAAATCTGAACATCACAGCTGAACATGAGGTTACAGTTTAAAGATCGGGCATTTTAGTGATTTACCTTTAAGATTTTGGAGTTTTTCGGGTTGGTCTTTAGGTTCAGAGGTTAGTGTTAGCAGTTAGTGGTTTGCTGCTTTAGTGACTCGAATCATTTGAGTCTGTTTAGTTAAATGATTAATTTATTGATTTGTTCACATTGCCGTCTAAAGCATTCAACAAACTGCTTTGCATTGTGGAAAACAGATAATAATCATTGTTAGGAGTTGTTCCCTTCATTTAGTTGCTGATAACGGAAACTTGGAAGTCAACGCTCTCCATTACTGCATATTCAAAACCAATTTCAAGACTTTTGTATGTATGTTTACTTTCTACTGTATATACATTATTACAACTATTTTTTGCTTTACAAGTTTGTATATGCAAATAAGATCCTATCTCAATAAATATGCGCTTATTTACATACATTTAAAAGCCAAAATATTAGATATTGAAAACAGTTACATTTAAAATCTTTATTTAATTTTAACAGCATATCCAAGTTAAGTTTTTACAGAATAGATTTTGGATATCTCAGATTTACAAACTGGTGCAAATTATACCGAATTCACCAAACTAGATTGTAGGAAAACCGTATAAATAATGAAGAGTCATTAAAGCAGGAATCATTTGGGTTTGGTTATACAGTATTTGTATTTACATATACCTGATCATCAGGTTTCTAATTAGTCGCTTCAAACAGGAAGTAGTTTGGAGGGAAACTAAAGTGAATTCTCATTAGCATACATCTGTGTTTGTATTAAGGAGAGACATTTAAATCCAAAAACGTTCGAACCCGAGCTCAGAAGAGACGTTTGGGACTGTATATCAGGATTGTTCAGATGGTAGGATTTGAAAATAAAGAAGCTATACATGTATTAATAGAAAATCAGAAGAACTGTGTTTTCTCTCAGTGTGGAAGGACAACTAGTGTGTTCCATTCATTTGTTTATTCATTTATATATTTATTAAACTGAGTGGTGTGTAAAACGGATGCTGCGCTCTCAGATGTGGAGAAAATAAGAAAATGGAGACTTGTGTTGTTCGAATTACCTGCACCGTGGTAATTCCATCAACACCTGTGGAGAGAAACACACCACCGTGACACTTCACACTTCACACACCTCCGTTCTGGTTGGATTGTGTCTCTCACAGGAACACAGCGCCGGCGTTTGCCAGGTCTAAATGTGGAACGGGTTTATGACAGACACATGTGCTCGTGTTTCGGTCATGCCGCGATCAAAGGACCAACTTGTAGCAATTTTTCATTGGATTTTAAACACTCTGGTCACACCGGGTATTACAGAGTGTGTACAAAAGCACAATGCTGGAACGCTTCACGCTGCAGCTCGGAGAGTTCTGCAGGCACATTTTTTATAAAACTCCCTTTCAAAATTGATAAACAATTCAGCTGAGCAACTCCAGGCTCTCTGAAGCAGCTATGAATATGCATGAATGTGCCAATCACACCACCTCCATGCCCTCCCATTCCTAATCATTAACATTAAACTAGTAAGCCAGCTCTCATATAATTCAGTGTTAGCATGGCAAACCACGATCTCTACATTGTTGACATTGGCTAAGGTAGGTAGCTAACAAACTGGATTAGCAACCAAGTTCCCATGCACCACCTTGTCATCTGTCATCCTATAATTTGCATATCCGACATTATTTTGTGACATCACAATCTGAGGTCATATATAGTCCTGCCCTTGAATCAGTCTTCCAAAGAAGTACACAGAAATCTGTTTTTTTTAACTAGCTATATAATAGATAGATAGATAGATAGATAGATAGATAGATAGATAGATAGATAGATAGATAGATAGATAGATAGATAGATAGATAGATAGATAGATAGATAGATAGATAGATAGACTGTCACAACTCGTGAAGGAAGGAGGTAAGCGCACATAAGAAGAGTGAGTTTATTTAATACAGAGGCAGGCAGACAAATCCAAAACGTAATCCAAAGGCATAGTCAGAAAACAAGCGAAGGTCAGGCGAACGGCAAACAGACATAAACTTGGGGCAAGGCAGATCTCAGTAACGTGGCACGGAAAACAGGGTCGAGAAACAAACATAAGCATAAACATTAAGGTGAGCTATGACAATGATCTGGTAGCGGATAACCCAGCGTGAACTATAACTAACATGGAACGTGATCCTATGTTTAATTAACCGCGCCGTGTGAAGTACGGCACGTAGTATATAAGCCGGCATGAATTAACGTAAACAGCTTCCAGCTGGAAGTAATACAGACACACGTGGGAATCCGACAGACATGGGGCGGGGTCATGACGAACATAGACAAAACACACGTGCCCTCCCAGTCAATGACAGAAACAAAAACGAAAGCACATGTTAAAGTGTCACAACAGACGTGCACGCGCTCGCGCAACTGCACACGAGCGTGTTGCTTCAAGGGGGAACCGTGACATACATAGATAGATAGATAGATAGATAGATAGATAGATAGATAGATAGATAGATAGATAGATAGATAGATAGATAGATAGATAGATAGATAGATAGATAGATAGATAGATAGATAGATAGATAGATAGATAGATAGATAGATTTTTTTCTTATTGTGTGTTTTGAGTTTTTTCTGCTCCTTTCCTGTGTAACTCCTCAACATGGACAATAAAAACCATTTTGGTTCTAAAACATAATGACAATGACTTTCCAGATGTCCTAGACCTGACAATGTAAAACAGCCAGAGTGTGTGTGTGTGTGTGTGTGTGTCTGTAAGGACAATGACACTGAAGTTCCCTTTATGTCTAAAAGAAGCTGCTGAGTCAGCACCAATGAAGACGAAGCTCCAGGAAGTAATTATGATTAAGTGCGGCTTGGCAACGTCTCCATTCTGCTACTAAATCACACAAATGAAGCCGAGGGCTGTGTTCGGATCAGAATGACACATTTTAATGTTCTTTTACTAAAAGTGGAAAGTGTTAGCGCAGTAATTCTGGGTAAATGGTTAAGTTTGGACACATAAGGGTCAGTAATGGAAATGAATCATGGGCCAAAAGAAGTGGTTTTGATCAAATTTGGAAATCATGGTAGAAAATGGCCCAAACTTTACCAACAATATGTGAAGCATGTCAGGTTTGGTCTACGGGTGTGTGTGTGATTTTCTTTTATTTTATAGATGAAAAAATGATCGTACAGATCTGACATCTACAATTTGTAAATGATCACTTTTCACGACCATGTGTCCTTTCCTTTTTTTTTTTACCAGGCTAAATATCTGGCTTGTTCCAAATAAATCAACTGTCTTACATTTTATTTATATTTTAGATAATTTCACAAGTGGACTTCATTAGAACGTATTACAAGGAAAATAACGGCAGCAGTGGACCAGGGTGTGTGGTAGGGATTGTGTAAGGGTGTAAGGAGGCGGGGTAATGGTGTGTGTGGATGTGACTAAGGGTGTGGTTGTGGTCAATAATGTGTTGGGGGTGTAATCTAAGGGTGCTCTTGGGTGTGGTTAAGGGTGAAGAGGAGTATTTCTTTGGGTGTGGTGAATGGTACAGTATGTGTGTGTGTGTACGTGTGTGTGTGTGTGTGTGTGTGTGTGTGTGTGTGTGTGTGTTTGGTAAAGAGTGTGCAGGTGTGGTGACATGACAAGTAGTTCCCATTACTGAAGTATAAATATCTATAATTGCAAGTTATCAAACTGATTATTATGTGTAATTAAATTAGCACCGCTAGCATGGAGGGGATTTTTAAAGGATTTGGCGAGTCTTCTCTCTTTACTGCTGTACAGAAACACTGCTTGAAAAGAAATGTTTTGAATTTTTTTTAACAAGCTTACTTTCTGTTATCCTAAAGCACAAACTGTTATTTGTAACAGAACTATATGTTTAATTCTATCCTTTATTTTGCAGCTATGCTCTACACGTTATGAGTCATTTCCTTCAAAGTTGTTGCTTTCTGTTCTGTGCAGCGTATTTTTCTTCACCTGGCCTTGACTTTATCAGAAGATGCTCACCGAGTGAGAGAGTCAGACAGCTATACAGAATAAACATCTACTGAGAGCAAGGAGAATTCTTTCGAGGTCAAGACATCTCACATACTTCACATCCTGGATTAGTACCGAGTACCACTAGGGGCAGTGGTGAGTCAATGTTAGCTGATTAGTTTCCAATGAGCACATGCCCAGATGTTTTATTCTGCTTATACCACAACAATTATTATTATATAATTATACCATGCCAACAATTAAATTTTTTTGTTCATTAAAAGTCATACTTTTTATCCAGTTTTAATTGTTTTTAATGTTTATGAAATGAGTGAGATCCTGTTGTCACTTACGTTATAGCAGTTATAAACACTCGTTCCCTCACCATCATCTCTTTATTCCCTCTCTTTATTCTCTCTCTCTTTATTCTCTCTCTTTATTCTCTCTCTTCATTCTCTCTCTCTCTCTATCTCTCTCTTTGCTCTCTCTCTTTATTGTCTCTCTCTATTCTCTCTCTTTATTCGCTTTATTCTCTCTCTCTTTATTCTCTCTATTCAAGTTAATAAGACAAAAAATCACAGTTTGTGGTGTCAGTGAGAAACTGTAAGAAGTGTAAACTCCTCTGTCCTGAGGATGCGGAAAAATGTAAAGTTACATCTTTAGACTGAACACATTAATATAAGATGTGTGTATATATATATATATATATATATATATATATATATATATATATATATATATATGAACACCTTCTGACCAATCAGAATCCAGAATTCCACAGCGCAGTACTTACTCTCGTAGAGAATGCTCAGCATTAGACACCCGGAAGCGTCTCATCCAAAGCTGTTTACAAATATTAAAATCTGCCATTTTATCCTGTCTCGTTCATCATGCTGTGATTTTTATGCCTAGTTCTAGGGATGATCCGTGGATGTATCTTTCTAACTGTGTTGTACTTGGAGCGCAGGATTCTAAATAGAATCTTTAAAGGTTCCGCTAAAGGATAAACTAAAAAATAAACCTTTTAATGTACTTTTACAGTACATGAGAGTGTAGGAAGTTCAAGTGCTACTCCAGACCTGCAGAGAGATTTCTCACCTGGATAAAAACAGCTAAATAATGAAATAAATGATGAGTGTAAGCTGCTTGCTCCGTGTGTGTGTGTGTGTGTGTGAGAGAGAGAGAGAAAAGAGAGAAGAGGCGTGCTGTATAAGCTATAGTTCTCTCGTCTCTGAAGGTGATGTGAACAGAAACACTTTGTGACCTTTTCAGCATCGGCTGATGATTTGCTTGAGGCGAGAAGCTGACCTTTCTGTTCCAGCAAACTTCTCGGATTCTCAGAACTGAGATGCACACCTCGAGCTGCATACACACACACACACACACACACACACACACACATGCACATGCACACACACACTTCCTCTGACCTATAGTGTGTGTGTGTGTGTTTGTGCTCCTTTCTTAACTCTCAGTATCAAGGTCTCTGACATGTTCTTTTCCCACAAAAGCACCAGTTTTTGTTTGCAGACTTGTATATTCCCACAAGCCACAATTCTAGTCAAATCTTTGACAAAATTATGCAAATTAACAAAAATAAACAGTCATTAAAAGAAAATATGAGTGTGTGTGTGTGTGTGTGTGTGAGAGAGAGAGAGAGAGAGAGAGAGAGAGAGAGCTTATACTGAGTACAGATATGTACAACTTAACCATTGTCTGGAATTTAAAGCCGTTGTTACTCACTTGCTTCGTCTTTGGTGTGTGTGTGTGTGTGTCTGTGTGTGTGTGTGTGAGTGTGTGTTTGTTTTATAAATCATCCTTATTAACTTTCTGCTTAAAGAGTGCTTTATTCACTGGTGCTTGAAAGTTTGTGAACCCTATAGAATGTTCTATATATTTGTATAAATGTGACCTAAAACATCATCGGTCCTAAAAGTAGACAAATAAAAAACAAATGAGAAAAAAAGATTATACTCGACCATTTATCATTAACGATCCAATATTACATATCTGAGAGTGGCAAAAGTTTGTGCACCTCACGAAAGGTGAGATTAGAGTCAGGTGTTTTCAGTCAGTGGGATGAAGATCAGGTGTGAGTGAGTGAGTGAACATCCTGTTTTGTTTTGTTTTGTCACAAATCCATCTCTACAGAGTCTGGACGCCACCAAGCCACAGTCAGATAGACAGACATGTTTTATTTGGGGTCTCTTTATCTACTGTTAGGATCATGTTTTAGGGCATATTTATGCATGAATGTAGAAAATTCTAAAGGGTTTACAAACTTTCAAGCAACACTGTAGCTAACAGCTCGGAAAGCTACACAGCGACCGTGCAGAAGCTGTGACGGCTCGAGCGGCGTTATTCACATGCTCACTGCGTATCTTCTGTACATCCGGACAATTAACCACAACATCCACTAGATGAACTGTAATGTTGATCAAATCCATGCACAGTGATATCAGAGTTATTTTAACGAGCTCTGAGTCTCTCTTTAAAAACAGCCGGCTGACCTGGGTCGCGGATACATACTTCCCTTGAGTACGTATATGTGTAGAACATATAATTCAGCCTTAAGAAAAGCTTTCATCAACATGTTTCTAACAGAGCGAGGTCCAAATCCCAAACATTACATCCCAGTAACTTCATATTCCAGTCACATGCTATTATTATGAGTCTATCAGTTACTAGATTTATAAGGTTTCTTATAAAGTGTACAATCAGGATATCACTTAACAATCACAATGATAAATAATATAAATAAGTAAAATCACACCACTTTAATACTTCCTGTACAGACTGAGCTGTTTGTTTAATCCATAACTCCTAACTGCATTAATCTGCAGTGAATCTATTGATAGTTCCATACATATTTTATTACAATGTCTAAGATAAATCTAGCTTACTATTCATCTCCAAACCGAGAAGTAAAGCGCGGTGGGTTTCTCAGCCTCATGCCCGTATTACATCATTCAATCTCTCTGTAAACCCATTTCACGCTCGGCTTCAGAGACGTGATGAGAGAAAAACTAAAAGACAGCAAGAGGACATTTTCATCAGGACTGAGTGTCATTTTGGAAGGAAGCGTGTACAGTCCGGTCCAAAGCTCCGAGTATGCTGGCAGGAACTGCTTTTAATCCATCAGTTATCAGAACGCTAACACAGCCGCTATAAAATTATATCTCTAAAACAACATTCTGCACAAATAGAGCTCCATAAACAGGATGTTCTGGCATAGCGATAATAACAGCGGAGTGCGGTGTAGGAGAAAAAAAACACACTCTCTGTGAGTTCAGCAGCTGCAGCTACTGGGAAAGTTCTCTGTGTTCAGACCTATGCCCCATGATGCTGCACGAGTACCGACCCAGACATTACAGGGTGACGAGATCTTTGGCGTGTGAGGTTATGGCCTCTTCTTCTTTAAGAATGAAAGAAAGAAAGAAAGAAAGAAAGAAAGAAAGAAAGAAAGAAAGAAAGAAAGAAAGAAAGAAAGAAAGAAAGAAAGAAAGAAAGAAAATGTAGCTTTCATTTGTGGAAAAAAACAACACTCTAAATCAAAGTTCTTGAGTCAGTGGAAATCCTTTTCTGTCATCATGGATACGGCTTATAGCTTGCTGGTATTTGTTTTTTTTTAAATAGCTAAATATTCAGATTATACGGTCATATTTTTTGCCTTATTTTCTGTCTAATATTTGAATAAACTAATAAAATAAAAATCTGTGCTATAATCATAAGGTCAATATTTATTTATTTGTTTGTTTGTTTGTTTGTTTGTTTGTTTACATGTGCTCCCTGCATGAAGTTTGATATTAGCATACACTCATTAATATTCAAATATACTGTATACAAATATTAAATACTTAAATTAATATTTTTTATGCAGCTATATAACAGAACATACATGATATAATTGGATTTCCTTCCATTAATATTGGCACCCTTGATAATATGAGCAAAGAAGGCTGTGAAAATTTGTCCATGTTTTTTTTTAAGTTTTAGATCTTTTGTTCAAAAAAATGACAAAAATAATCTGCTCTCATGGAAATCAAACAATTACAATATTCTCCTTTGTTAAATATAAGAGTGCAACAATTATTGGCACCCTTTTAGTCAATACTTTGTGCTACCTACCTTTGCCAAGATAACAGCTCTGAGTCTTCTCCTATAATGCCTGATGAGGTTTGAGAATACATGATGAGGGATCTGAGAGCATTCCTCCATACAGACTCTCTCCAGATCCTTCACATTTCGAGGTCCACGCTGGTGGACTCTCCTCTTCAGTTCACCCCACAGGTTTTCTATGAGGTTCAGGTCAGGGGACTGGGATGGTCAGGGCAGAACAATAAACAATAAAGAAACTTTTTCACAACCTTCTTTGCTTATATTTACCCAGGGTGCCGATATTAGTGGAGGACACTGTACACTCAAATATCTGTCTGTCTCTGTCTATCTATAAATCTGTATCTCTCTTTGTCTGTCAGTAAGCCTGACTTCCTGTATCAGTCTGTACATCTGTCTTCAAGACTCTACAGTATATCTGTCTATAACTCTGCTTGTCTGTACTGTATATTCATCTCTCTGTGATTTGAATAGTAAATAATAATAAAAATAATAATAATAATAATAATAATAATAATAATAATAATAATAATAATAACAATAACAATAATAATAATAATACACTGTGCACTTGTGTGTGATGAAGCAGTGTCATGTGTGTACACATGTAGAGATAATCGTTGTATAAAGACTTTTTTATTTGAAGTTGAAATAAAAAATGTAATTTAAATGAAATTTCTTCCTGGCCGCTGAGATTTCTCCCTGTTCTCCATTTACACTTACAAATATCCAGTCCATGAATATTTTAACAAACCTCCCACATCCAAATGGTGCAGCGGACTTTATTATTTATTTTATCAGAATCTCAACAAATAATGCCGTGTGTTTGTGTGTGTATGAGAGAGAGAGAAAGAGAAAGCTGTTGTAATTAAACCACAAAACACACCTAAACATACCTGCTGCTAGAGTGAGAAAGAGTGAAAAGTTTATTTCTCTTTTAACATCACAGAGTTTCTGATGAGGAGAAAAGGGAAAAAGGAGGACGAGATTTTTGACCCATACTTTCTGGATGGTGAGTGAATATGTGAGCTTTTACTGTGCTCAAAACAGAAACACGGTTATTTCTATTTTTATAATTTAAACTGACAGGAAGAGAGAGAGAGAGAGAGAGAGAGAGAGAGAGAGAGCAACAGACAGAGAGAAAGACCGAACGAGAGAAAAAGAGGACGAGAAATGCCATAAAGAATTTATGATTAATGTGCATCCTCAGTTAAGTGGTTTGCTTTATAAAAATGTAAGCTTTTGTAATAAATGACTCTTTCAAGCGCTAGGCAAAATCAATAGTGGCTAAAAATGGCCGCCGCTTGCAGACGCTGTGCACTGAAAGTGCAGACAGATTGAATTAAACGCCTCCACGTTCTTGTCCAGCCACTTCGCTTTGAAATAAAAACTTTATTCTTTACTTGCATTTCAAAAATACAGCATTCCTGTGACCTCAGATAACCTTTCACTAGGTCACCATGACCTGTCTGCCTGCCTGTCTTTCTATTTCTCTGTACACCCATCTGTCTGTCTGTCTGTTTTTTTCCATTATTTTAAATTATTTAATATATTTCTATCTCACTTCTCAGAATTCGGCAACATTCTGTCAATTTTGTAATAATTGTGTGTGTGTGTGTGTATATGTGTGTGTGTGTGTGTTATTACACTTTATAATAACATTATTTCATTTTTTAGTGTGATTAATCTGTCATGAAACTTCCTGTCATGACCATGAGGAAATTACAATCAATCATCAATTAATCACACTCATCATACATCAATCACACTCATCACACATACATCATACATCAATCACACTCGATTACACGTGAATCACATGCATCACAGGTCAATCTCACACATCACACATCAATCACACCAATCACATGCATCATACATCAATTACACGTCAATCACAAGCACCACATATCAATCAATTATTGGAGGGGGCATCACCACTACCCCCACTTTGGAGGACCATTAAGACTTTATTTATTTTATTTCATTCATATTTGCAGATGTTCTTTTCTTTCTATAGGTTAGTATGGGTATGTGTGGGTGTGTATGGGTGAGTGGTGTGTGTGTATGGGAATGTATGGGTGAGTATGGGTGGGTATGGGTGTGTTTGGGTGGGTATGGTTGTGTATGGGTGAGTGGTGGGTGTGTATTTGAGGGAATGGGTGTGCATGGGTGAGTGGTGGGTGTGTATGGGTGGGTATGGGTGAGTGGTGGTTGTGTATGGATGTGTATGGGTGGGTATGGGTGAGTGGTGGGTGTGTATGGGTGTGTATGGGTGTGTATGGGTGTTTATGGGTGTGTATGGTTGTGAGTGGCGGGTGTATATGGGTGGGTATGGGATAGTGGTGGGTGTGTATGGGAATGTATGGGTGAGTATGGGCGGGTATGGTTGTATTTGGGTGAATGGTGGGTATGTATGGGTGAGTGGTAGGTGTGTATTTGTGGGAATGGGTGAATGGTGAGTGAGTATGCGTGTATATGGGTGAGTATGGGTGTGTATGGGTGGGTATGGGTGGGTATGGGTGAGTGGTGGGTGGGTATGGGTGGGTATGGGAGAGTGGTGGATGTGTATGGGTGGGTATGGGTATGTATGGGTGAGTGGTGGATGTGTATGGGTGTTTATGGGTGTGTATGGGTGGGTATGGGTGAGTATGGGTGAGTGGTTGGTGTGTATAGGTGGGTATGGGAGAGTGGTTGGTGTGTATAGGTGAGTATGGGAGAGTGGTGGGTGTGTATGGGTGGGTATGGGTGGGTATGGGAGAGTGGTGGGTGTGTATGGGTGGGTATGGGAGAGTGCTGGGTGTGTATGAGTGGGTATGGGAGAGTGGTGGGTGTGTATGGGTGGGTATGGGTGGGTATGGGAGAGTGGTGGGTGTGTATGGGTGGGTATGGGGGAGTGGTGGGTGTGTATGGTGGGTATGGGAGGGTGGTGGGTGTGTATGGGTGGGTATGGGAGAGTGGTGGGTGTGTATGGGTGGGTATGGGAGAGTGGTGGGTGTGTATGGGTGAGTGGTGGGTGTGTATGGGTGAGTGGTGGGTGTGTATGGGTGGGTGCATGTAGGGGGTCAGTGATGTCCAAGTAGAGTTAAATTTGTTAGTTTTATTTTTGATTGATCACAGGTCAATCACACGTCAATCACACGTATCACACGTCAATCACATGCATCACATGTCAATCACACGCATCACACATCAGTCACACGCATCACACGTCAATCACACGTCAGTCACATGCATCACACGTCAATCACACATATCACACGTCAATCACATGCATCACACGGCAGTCACACGCATCACATGTCAATCACATGCAGCACACGTCAGTCACACACATCACATGTCAATCACACATCAGTCACACACATCACACGTCAATCACACGCATCACACGTCAGTCACACACATAACACGTCAATCACACGTCAGTCACACACATCACACGTCAATCACACGCATCAAACGAATCACACGTCAGTCACACTAATCACATGTCAATCACATGCATCACACGTCAGTCACAAGCATCACATGTCAATCAGACGAATCACACTTCAATCGCACTAATCGTACATCAATCACATGCATCACACGCATCAAACTTCAATTACACACATCACATGTCAATCACATGCATCACAAGCATCACACTTCAATCACATGCACCAGCTGACGTGGCCCTTCAGCAGTGATCAGAGACTCTCGAGTGGCAGCTCATTGTGTCATATCAGGAATAAACAGCATTTTATTAAAGAAGAACATTCGATATGTGTAATCACTTTACACGAAATAAAAGTCACTCAGCGCACGAGTGTGTGAGCTTTCAGTGTGAAATATACACGTCCTCTCCTATTTCACATTTTAATAACAGGATCCTTCACACACTCATCTCAGTTTAGACGAAAAGTCATTTTAAAGAATTAGATTTCTATCAGCAAGGGGAAAGTGTTGATTAAAAACCAACGCTGTTTGGAAATCAGAAGCAGATTTTTGTTTAACAAGATTGAACGCTCTGCTAACTCACACGCTTCGTCTCTCCAGACCTGTTCCAACCCACGGTAAAATCCATTCCATTTTCTTATTTTCATTTACAGACGCAACAACAAGAACCTTTCAAAGCATAAACCTTTCACTTGTTTATGCAGGTTTCCATGGTTACATTCCAACATGGTTATATTTTTGATCTGATTTTCTTTTCCAGGCATCAGCCAATCAGAATTGAGTGTGTGTTTTTGTGGGTGTGGTGTAAGAAAAATGAGCAGCACTGTTTTAAATAGAAATTGTATAAGCTATGACTAAACAGTGACAAGAACAGAGCAGGATAATGCCTGTCGAGATGTAACCATGGAAACCACCATGTAATGGTAACCTTTTTTGTATGTAACAGTGTCAGGACGATGAGATCAAAGACATTGTCCCATTACACTGAATCCCGAAGTGAAAGATTAGATTAGTGTGATTAGTAACTCAATCTCGTGTGAGATGTGTTTAAGAGTTGAGTTCCTACCTTAATAAAAATATATATATATATTGTAGAGATGAAGCAAAAATCCATTCCACTAAAAACCCCAAAGGAAATAGTTATGCAGTGTGACACTTTACAAGGATGTTGTGTACACTGGAGTTAGAGTGCATTATGGGTAATATTGAAGTGCAGTATCCAGGACATGCATTTTGTCCAATGATAATTCTAACTACATGATTTTACACATAATTCACATGAAATTCACATTATCTTTTTAGATTTACATCTTCTTTATAGTAATTTAGAGTTTTCTTTACTTTAGTGTTTTAACAAAATGTACATTTCCTTTATGCTAAAACTTTGAAGCTTTACATGAACTTTACACTTTTAAACTTGACATGAACTTTACAGTGTCTTTGCAATTAATTTACGCAAACTTAAACCTTTTTACCTTAACTATCACATAATGAGGGTTGAGGCAGGATGCAATTGCAGTTAAGAGCTTTATTATAGGAGAGAAATGTAGACAAATCCAAATCGTGAAACACAGGCATGGTCAGAACAGGAAAAGGGACAGGAGAACGGCTTGGTACGGTGATAACACGCAATACTTCACGACGAACAAAGACACATGAGAGATTTAAATAATAAACCAACTCAATGTGATAAAACACACCAGCTGAGAACAACCATAACACATCAGAGAAACAACCAATGACAATACAGGGGTGGAGACAGCACAGAAATCATAACAAATACACGTGTAGGATGTAAACAAAGTCAAAGTGGACTGCAAACCCAGAATTGCACCGTCACTGATACTATACTACATCCTGGCGCTAACTTTACACTTTTTATGTTAACTCTATACTTTACATCTTAACGCATTCCAACTTTCCGTTATGATTACACGAAGTTGATGATTCATTTACACGTTACTTTCTGCTAACTTTACAGTTTCTTTACAGTATTATGCTTTCTAACTTTGGGCTTACTTTAGTTTTTTGTTACTCTAGCTTTATCTTTTCTTCACACTTTCTTTATCATTGGAACGAGCTCATCATCTGCTCGTCTTTTGTTTCCAAACTACATTTGGGTTGTTTTTCTTTAAATTCATGACTTTCTTTTTTCTTTCTTTCTTTTTTCTTTCTTTCTTTGGTTATACATGGTCCTGCGTGTGTTCTGGTGTGAAAGGGACGGTGTTTCAGTGTTTTATTTAGAACACTAACTCCGACACAAACTTGCTCAGACTGTAAGACAGTGTGTAATATTTCCTCCTGACCTCGTTAAATCTCGACTTTTCCCTCTCTCGGCCCGTCAGAGGGACTTTATTCTGATTTTCTTTTCATTTCACAAAAGACAGAACTATCCACCGAGCCATTAAAACATCTAATTAGAGAAAGTTCCACATGATCTCCTAATTATTGTGAATTCTTGGCTGTGTCTGCGATCACCTCGCGACCTGTCTGCCGTTTTATTTTTATATTTCAACACAAGCTGCTTTTCATTTTCCACTGAAATGAGTTTTTACAGATATCGTCAGAGGTGACAGGAAAGGTAAAAAATCACCTCATTACCGAAACGTCTGCTGCGTTTGTTAATACGAGAACATTTGGCATGAGTTATCGCAGCTGATAAGGTCACACTAACACACACATACACTGCGCGCAGGATTAATGCACTCATATTTCATTCTTTTCAACAGAAACTTAAGATTACTTTGCTGTCTTTTGTACCTTCGTCCACTCTCTGAGCCTCAGACATGATCCCATCAGTCTGCACTAATACAGGCCCAGTACACTGCCTTCTGATTGGCTGAGAGCAGGGGGCATGATTACACACACACACACACACACACACAGAGCACTTTTATGCGCTGCTGAAGATACAAAACTTTTTGCTTGTTCTCTAAAACTCAAATTAAAGACGTTAAAGTTTCCCCTGAACTCACGGAGAGAGTTTACACTCACACTGACACCTGATGATGTCATAATGCTGTTACAGTGGCTCTGATTAAAATATCATTCAATGGGGGAGAGAGAGAGAGAGAGAGAGAGGAGAGAGAGAGAGAGAGAGAGAGAGAGAGAGAGAGAGAGAGAGAGAGAGAGAGAGAGAGAGAGAGAGAGAGAGAGAGAGAGAGAGAGAGAGAGAGAGAGGAGAGAGAGAGGGAGTGAGAGAGAGAGAGAGAGAGAGAGAGAGGAGAGAGAGAGAGTGAGTGAGAGAGAGAGAGATTCACATATCTTCCTTAATTTCTTTTTTTCTATTTTTTCACTTCCTTTGTTTTTATTGTATTCATGATTTCTCTTTCTTCTCTTTACTTTCTTACATCCATCCATCCCTCCATCCTTTCTGTCTTTTTCTTACCTTTCTCAGTATATTCTTTCCTCTTTTTCCTTTTTTACTTTTCTCCTTTGTCTCCCCTTCTTTCTTTTTTTCCATTAATGTCCCCTCCTCTCTTTTTTGCTTTTTCATAATTCTTTTACATTTTTTAAATTTCTGTTCTCAGTTGTTTTCTTTATTTCTTTCTTTCTTTTTCATCTCCCTGTTTCTTCTTTTCTTCTCCTGCATTTTTGTTCTTATTTCTTTTTTGCTTTTTCATGTTAATTCTTTCCTTCCCTTCTTTCTTTCTTTCTTTCTTTCTTTCTTTCTTTCTTTCTTTCTTTCTTTCTTTCTTTCTTTCTTTCTTTCTTTCCTTATTTATTTATTTTTCTAGAGGACATGAACATCTGACTATTCCTATTGTACAGACAGCATCATTAATAAAGTCCAATCAATCATGAATTGGACTTTTCCTCTTTATGCTCTCAGTGAAGGTAACAGTGTGAACCTGTACAGTTTGTGGCTGATACACACAGCTTTATTACGAAACTCCACTATAGTGAGTGTGTGTGTGTGTTCGTGTGTTCATGTGTTCGTGTTTGTGTGCGTATGTTCATGTGTGCGTGTACGTGCGTGCGCGCGTGTGTGTGTGTGTGTATGCATGTGTGTGTAATGTTGATGATGTAAGGCTGGATGGTGTTTAACAGGAGAACATTAGTGTGAGACTCACTCTGAGAGGGAAAGAGCCGGATGTGGAGGGGTTCGGCATCTCTGCGGTCAGGAAGATGGAAGTCGTTTACGGCGGGAGGTCAGAGGGATTTTGTAGTCGTGACCCTGTTAAAGGTCAGAAAAGCAACACAACGACTGAAATCTCTCTGAAAACTTGATTTTCCAGTTTGCTGCGTCTGAACTTTTTATGCAATTCACTTTAAATGAAAGCAATAAAGAGAAGGAAGTCATTTCTGTGTCTCTGTACAGCGACTGTAGAGGTGAAACCTTCAGGATTATAGACAAACAATAAAACAGACAAAAACACATAAACAGAGATAAAGAGTCTGCTTGTTGGCTCCACCCTCTTTTCCTGCATCACATGCCGGTGGAGATTTCAGTTCTCTAATATGAAATGTGACCTGAGATTTATTCAGTAAACAGCAATGCGGTATTGATGAAGTGCGGTCCTGCGTGTGTTCGGCTCTAACGGCAAGAACCAAACAAAAACTTTCATTCAAAGTTTAAAAATATATTCAGCGTGCTCCTTTAATCAATGTTGTGCAGTTCGTGCTGTATTGATCACACCATGCCTAATCAGTGTAGGAAATATATTCATTAAAATAAAAACTACGAGTCCTGTGTGTGTTCAGAGCGCCTCCTGTTGGTCAGATAGAGTTTATTAAATACATGCATTCAATTATTCAGTCTACGTTCACTACACCGAATAGAATAGGATTAAAATTATTATGTATGGTGATGGAAAGGATCAGGAAAAATCTTTACTTCACATATTATTACTAATAACAATACCGTAACTTTGCATTAAAATGCAGCACAAAGTGATTTACAAAAAAAGAGCAAATAAAAAAGGATTAAACTGCAGAAACTAATAAATAAACACATTAAATAAAGAATAAATCAAATTAAAATGTTTTTAGCATGACTAATGATTAATAAATACCAAATAAAAAAAACTAAATACAATAATATTTAAAATATGAATAATAATCATTAAAATGTGTTTATTCATAATTATGGATTTGAATGTATTTAAACATGCCAAACAGGATTTAAGGCTTAATTCAAGTATATACTTTTTATTTGAAATGTATTATACTTTTCTTTGAACTTATATAAGATTTATTTTCAAAATTGTTCTTTATATATAAATATTTAGTCAAAAATGTCAAATGTAAATATATTTAATTACATGCTGAAAAAAAGATTTTAAGTTGCTTTGATGTGTTTTGATGGAGGAAGTTTTAAAAATGTTTCAGTTAAATGTATATCACACATCCGGCCTCCAGGTGACTCATTAGACCAGGCCACCTTCTTCCATTGCTAGATGGTCCGGTTCTGATGATCATTGTAGGTGTGTCGGAGGTGTACAGGGGGTCAGCATGGGCGCTCTGACCGCTCTGCAGCTATGCAGCTCCATACACAGCAAGCTGTGATGCTCTGTGTGTTCTGACTCCTTTCTATCAGAACCAGCATGAACTTTTTCAGCAGTTTGTGCTGCAGTAGATTTTCTCTGGGATCGGACCAGACGGACTAGCCTTCACTCACTAAACCTTGTGCGCCCATCACCCTCTCATCGGTTCTCAGGTTCTCCTTCCTTGGACCACTTTTGGTAGGTTCTAACCACTGCACACTGGGAACACCCCACAACACCAGCTGTTTTGGAGAAGCTCTGACCCAGACGTCTAGACATTAAAGTCTGGCCCTGGTCAAAGTCGTACAGATCCTTACACTTGCCCATTTTTCCTGCTTCCAACACGTCAACTTCGAGAACTGACTGTTCACCTGCCGATGAATAAGTCCCACGCCTCGACAGGTGTCTCTGTAGCGAGATCATCAATGTTACTCACGTCACCTGTCTGTGGCTTTAATGTTACGTTTACATTTATTTGAATTTAAGTGGATTCAGTGGATTTTATCTCAGATAATGCAGGGAGAGTTTACTTTAAGAGTTAAGGAGTTTAACAGGAGCACTGTGTGTGTGTGTGTGTGTGTATGTGTGTGTGTGTGTGTGTATTTTTCCCAGTTTTGGTATTTTTATGTCACATTTCTTGCTTTCCTCCTCTGAGACTTCTCTCCACATCTGTTTAGATTCGGGCGTTAATTGTACTGTGGGTCAGCGTGTCCCTCGAGACGCCTCCGCTGCTTCAGCGTGACTATTTATAAAGGCCACAGAAACACACCGTCAAACATCATCACACACCATCACACACCATCACAGGTCCGCTGTGGGCAGGTCCCAAAACACCATCTCACTCATTACTGTGCTCTTCGTTCACTCGTTACAAGCATCTTCGGCTTATTATTAGAATAATTACTGATTTTGTTATGATAATAATTATCGGGCTGTTGCATGAGCGCAGTGACGTGGCGTCCGTGTGTTTGTCGGTTCGCGGTGTTCAGCCGTGTGGAGGAAGTGCAGAATCACACTGGAACACCAGTAAGAAAAAAAAGAAGGATCGTTCAGTCTCTCCTGAGGCGTTTCACTCCAGATGGCTCTCGGCACATCGAGATGAGTCCTCTAACACTTCCTGCCAATCATCCGTCACTAAATCTGAATAAAATATTTACATTCAGGAGGTACGCCCTGTCTCACACTCCTGTTCCACTCAAACTCTCATGCATCTGTTCTTAAGTGCCATTTATTTCAACCTCTTTTTTTTTAACTGAACAGTTGGACTTTTTGATAAAGCCTGACTCCTTTGGCATCTTGTCAAAAATCAGATGAATCAGAGTGATGAAGTGAAATTGAAAATACAGAGTTGTGTATAAAAGGACAGAAATGACCGAGCTCCCAGAATCACCGAACGTTTAATAATGCAGAATAGTGATTTGCTGGAGACGAGCCAGATCAGAATAAAGAGACGCGCAGATGTAGAGGTTCACATCATTTCTACATCAGGACCAAATCATTTAAACAGTATTAGCTCATTCTGTTGGCATTCATTTCTCTAATTAGTATTCCGATTACTATATCATCAGCATATCCTGATATACTGATATCACCACAGCACTATTGATACATAATATATTATTTAGCATACAATGGATTTATTTATTACCTTTTATTTCTGTAAAGGTAATTTATTTCTGTCTTCTATTTCTCTCCTAGTCATATTTCATCTTCAGGGTCCTGCCTGCGTGTAAATCTCCAGTGGAATCTCTTCATGCATGAAACACAATGAAATTCAATGCAGATGTGTTCATGAATAAAAGAAAGGATAAAAACTGCAGAATCACACACGAGCTAGCATCAGTTAGGAACCAGTGGAAGTAGAGGACTGATGTTAGGGACAAGTAATAATGAAACTAATGCAAATGACTAAGACTGAGTCTAGAAACTCGCAAATGAAATTAAGAAAATGACAGCAAAGAAGATAGAGAGCTGATGAACTAGAATATAACACAAAGGAACAAACTATAGATTCAATATTGTTTGAGTCATTAACAGAGCTGTGGTGAGGTTTCTCCTGTGATAATAGCTGTGAGTAACATCTGAGCTGTAATCACTTACTGCTTCTATTCTGTTTATTTCTAAAACATGCAACTGAACACTGTACTTTCATATTTGGATGAAATCTATTCACACACACCAACTGTACACCTGTACCAACATGATAGATCAGGCTGGTTCTTCAAATCTGGCCCTCGAGGTCCACTGTCCTGTAGAGTTTACCTCCAAATTTTTCTATTCAATTCAGTTTTATTTGTATAGTGATTTTAACAACAGACATTGTCTCAAAGTAGCTTTACAGAAACATATAAACACAGGATAGAGATTTTAAGTGTGTGAATTTCTCCCTATTGAGCGAGCCGGTGGTGACGGTGTTGAGGAAAAACTCCATGAGATGATATGAGGAAGAAACCTTGAGAGGAACCAGACTCAGAAGGGAACCCGTCCTCAACTGGGTAACGATGGATAGTGTGAAAGTAAAAGAAAGTTCTTTATGGTTTTTATATGAAGTCTGTTTGTTGAACTAGTCCACTGTTCACTAAAGGAGACCTGAGTGTAAAACTGTATGTGGTAATCGCAGTCCCAAGGCCATCGCAGCAACCACAGTGAGAACATCCATGTGGAATTGAGGACCAAAACAATTTCATGATACTTCAAGTGGTACCATCCTCAGCAATCTCCAGGCTGTAGCCTCCAGTTGATGAGACCTCCATGAAGAGGTAGGGCATCAGGATGGATCAAGCAGATCTGGAGAGCAGAATGGGTCAGGATCACTGGCATCTCCATAAAATCATGAACCAACTCACGTCTTACCCTTTATATTGGACTGACCCGTCTAACACTTACATATTAGAGAGCTAAAAGTTCTAGGAACTTGTAATTAATATACAGATAAATAAATGTCAGGGTTATGCAGGAATCAGTGAAGGACTACAGTTCCCAGCAGCCATTGCATCAGCAGTCCACCTGCACCTGATTCACACTGAGGTTAACGAGCAGCACTATATTAGCCATGATTTGCACAGCACAGGTTCTAGGTTTAGCTTTATTCTTGGGTCGTTCTCGTTATGTTCTTTTAGTCCATGTATTGATTTGTCTTGTGACTATAATTCATGTCTTTCATCATGCTGAGTATTTCGTATTATTTGGGTGTGCATTAAACTTCAGTCTGCACTTGCTCCACCTCACCCTGCATTACATGACAATGGTTAAATGCTGTTAATATAAATATAGAATTGACCAAATTTACAAATTAAAGACATTAGAATTTAGGCAACATAGTGTCACGATGTAGAGATGTATGCAAATGCAGTGAGACAGTTTAAAACAAAGTCCAGCAAACAAATACAAAATGATGGATAGGTTAAAGGTCATGCAGGGTCAGGTGATCAGTAAACAGGATACAAGGAAAGTGAAACAAAAAAACAACGTCTTGGTAAGAGTAACTACAACTGAGCGTTACTTCACAAACTTCAAAGTGACTGAAATTCCTATGTAAAGGGTGGGGTGTGTGTGTTTGAGAGAGAGGTGATTGGCAACAGCTGATTGTCATTAGTTCTCTAGAGATTGGAGGTGTGTGGAGTTGGGAGTTGTAGTCCATTTCCGCCTTGTTTCTAGGCAAGGGTGCATTCTGGGAATTGCAGTTGTGAGATGGAGTGGACCTGACATGTAGATACTCCGGAAATAAGACATTTGGGTACTCACAAATTATTATCTAGTAAGAAATGACTAAGTAGGGAAATAGTGTGTACTGTAAACAAGGGCAGGACAGTTAGTAAGTGCACCTCAGCTTTACCCCGATGGTGGTTTAGATGTTTCGGTGTATCAGGTGGTGGGTTTGATGAAGATCTCAAACATATTTCTGAGCTGTGATTATGATTGTGTTCGTGTTTTGATTGACAGCTGGCATTTAGGCCCCTAAAGAGGGTACAAGAGGAAAAAGCATGAGGTTCTGAGAGTGCGCACTTGGAGTGTGTAGCGGCGTGTTGGAGGTCAGAGCAGGGAATTCTGGGAGTTTTAGCGCTTTTGTACTAATTAACCTGTATAATGGGTTCAGCTGATTTTAATAACTTAGCAGGAGAGGGAGATGGAGAGCAGAATGCCAAGAGGTGCAAGGTCTTATCAGCCATTTTATCACACACACACACACACACACAAGCTCCCTACTGGCTGTTTGTTTGCCATGCTGACTTCACCACAATAAAATTTTTGTTGTTGTTCTGAAAGGGCAAGTGTGTGTGTGTGTGTGCGTACACGCGTGCGTGCGTGACAACCGCAGATTTAAGTGATGTGTGTAACTCATGATCAGAAGTTGATAAAGGGCACATTGAAAAAATAATACTGTAACATAGGTTGTTTTTTATAATTGAAGTTAGTTTTTTAATTGTGCTTGTAAGTCTTTGACATTTTCTCCACATGAAACCGTTCTGGGACCTGTGACATTAACATGATGATAAACTCAAAAAAAAAAAACTCAAACTGTGTATGAATAAATGAAAAGAAAGACGGATTCAGCTTTGGATAAAAGCACTATATAAGTAAAGAAAGAATGTATTTTATTGTACTTGGTATATGGAGATCTGTATTCAGAGTTTAATACTGATACAGATTTACTACTGAAATTCCACACATCAGTATTCAGATGTTACCTGAGAGTTGCGGGGGCGGAGTCTGTCTTAAACAGGGGCGTGTCTCGGTTAAGTTCGATTCTGATCTTGGAGCTCAGAACCCGACTCTGAATGCCCGGAACTTTCACAATCTAAACATTGATGTAACTTATTGACTGAAGTCGTGAGTCAGCTTTATAATGCAGCTTTACTGTCTTCATAACACAGAAAGAATAATAAACTTTTATTTTTTAACTTCACAGTAAACATTTCTGGACATGCAAAGAGTTAATTGAAATCGAACATGAGTAGAAATCCCTCAGCATCCATGTTTGTACTGTGATGTCTTTCCAGATCCTTCAGATGAATGTAAATGAGTGTGTGTAGATGAGTGTGTGTAAATAAGTGTGTGTAAATAAGTGTGTGTAGTTAAGTGTGTGTAGCTCAATGATAGTCGTCTTTGACCAGATGCCTCTCTCACTAACATGATCCTGAAAACCTAATTAACGAGGGAGGCACATCCTCCCTAAAGAGGACCGGATTCACACACACTCCAACCATCCATTAGGGACAGAAGCCTCGGGTCTGAATGTGAAACTGATGATTAGATTAATGAACACTCCGCTCTCTAACACACACACACACACACACGAGCAGATATACATCACTCCATTATGGAACGTTTACAGGTCAAGAGAATCTCAACCGAATTACTAATCTGAGGATTTAAACACAGTTTCAATGAAATTTTATGCAGTTATATTCTCTAACATGACAGTAGCGAAGGTTTATAATACAGTTATCATTTCTATAGTAACAGCTCGTTCAGAGAGACATGTACAGCGGATGCTACACTGTGATTAAAAGCTGTGATTAAAGTAATATGTGATTAAAGTAATACGTGAGTAATACGTGAGGAGACATTTATGTAAAATGCAAGGAAGGAGTCTCCAGTGTCAGCGCTGTTTAACAGTCAGAAGTAAAGCAGTAACTTTAAGTTTTCCCACTAACATGACAAGCTGTGTTTTTTTTTTTTTGTATAAAAAAAAACTTGCAACTAGCAACTAACTCGTTTCTGCAACATTAAAGGTAACAGATTAAAAAAAAAAGTATGATCTTTATTAAATTAAAAAAATTTAAACTGTTGTTAAATTGCTGGGGACGTGCTGTTATAGGAAAATAATCAACTACAGGTTGGTGTTTTATGCCTTACATACTGATACATTTTACTTTATTTGTGTTACTTCAAGGAGATTCCCATAATAATAATAATAATAATAATAATAATAATAATAATGATGATGATGATAATGATAATAATAATAATGATATAATTAATGCTGCACATTCACAGACACGCTACAAAAGTTGCACTAGCACTCTCAGGAACGCAGAGTCGTAACTGTAGTTAAAGGGTTTCAAGAATGATTTGAAGTTTCATGCATTTGGCATTGTGTTATGGGAGAATGATTTTGACTATCAGAGTTGCTTGGATAACTTCTGGACAAAAGTAGA
>CM022752.1:30094359-30109359 GCA_012411365.1 Ameiurus melas
CTACATCACACACTGCTGTCCTGAGAAAGCTGGCTGCAATATTAACAACCATGTTACAAATAACTACACAACGCACAAATCTGTTGAGTTTCCTTACATCATTCTCTCACATGGCCTAATTAAGCCTAAAATCTCTTCCCTAAATATCCTGAGAAAATACAGATTCAACCCAAGTGACAGCAATTAACACCGTACACGTGGCACTTTATCTCTAACACTGCTTTATACAATCTTCGAGGTAAATTCGGCGATTATTCTCTAAACGGTGTAACATATTAAAGCCTTAAATATCGGAAACACCTCGAGGACACAGTGATTTAACCTGCTCGACTGCAATTAACGCCATTAAACTCCTCTAAAAAAGAGCGATTGCTCCAATAGGTCTGTCTGTAACAAGATATCCTCTATTTTTTTTCTTCCTTATTTGCTCGCATTTTTCTGCCTCTCTTCTCTTCCTCCTTTTTTACAGCCCTAATTGAAGTTGCCGGGCGAATCCATCTCGTAATAAAGCGAGAGACGGATTGGGGCTTTTTTCTGCCGAGCTGGCAGAGGCGAGAGCCGTCGCCTTTCATATTCCTTATAGCAGCGCATAAATCCATTAAATCCATATACGTCTCATTCTCTCTCTCTCTCTCTCTCTCTCTCTCTCTCTCTTTCTCATCCTTTCCCATCGACTCGAGAGCCTTGACTTCATTTGCTCACCTTACTGTCTATTACTGAAAGCTCTCTCAGGCACTTTCCATAAAATGCTTCAAAACACTCAGAGAGCATGGGCATGAGCGGATTTTACTTCATCACTTATCAGACAATAATCTATCATTTTACCGAACCGATCCTGATTATTCAAAACGGAGTCGTGTAAAACCGAGACGCGTTCAGTGTTTATCTGTGTGAGAGATCCTCAAATATGGAAGTAATAAAGAAATACTGAGCAGAGTTACTGTTACTGCCTGAAGTTGATTATTTTCCTATTACAAATTTTTTTGCCTTATTAAAAAAGCTTGTCATGTTACTGAGAAACTGCAGAGAAGCGTAAACTCCTCTGTCCTGAAGATGATGTAAAACTCACACTTACAATATACTGACACTGGAGACTCCTTCCATAAATGCTAAATAAATGTGTCCTTACAGAAAAATTTTCACTATATCAACGAGTACACATACATTTTTTTTTACTGTTTATGTGAAGCATCCACTGTACACGTCCCTGTGAATGAGCTGTTGCTATAGAAACGATAACGTATCAGAATGAGCGCATTAATATAGCCCTGCAATTTGTTGTTGCACTACTTTCAGAGCTGCTGTTAGAGAGAATTAATCAACACCTTTTGACCAATCAGAATGCAGTATATATTAATAAGAGTATTAATATTAATAAGAGCACTAGCTAAAGGATCAGCATGAGAGTAATGGTTTAGCAGCTTAAATCATAAACTGCACCTCAAAGTGTTTCAGGCAAAACGTTTGGTTAAGTTCCTTCATTGTCCACATGTGGAAATTTGCCTTTGGCTTCACTATACACCACACACAAGGACTTCAACACAACATAACAATATACATAAAAGATATAAAACAATTAAAACAATAATATTCCCATATGTATGTATACAATATATGCGTACATATCCATCCCTACTCATAGTCATGTCTCAACTAATACCACATAGTACCACCACATAATACCACTACATACCACCACATAGTACCACATATTAGCACCACATAGTACCACCACATATTACCATTACATATTACCACTACATACCACCACCATATAGCAACACATAGTACCACTACATATTACCACTACATATCACCACATAGTACCACCACATATTACCACTACATATCACCACTACATACCACCACATAGCACCACATAGTACCACCAAATATTACCACTACATATTACCACACAGTACCACCACATAGTACCACATAGTGCCACCACATAGTACCATCACACAGTACCACATAGTATCACATAGTACCACCACACAGTACCACATAGTAACACATAGTTCCACCACACAGTACCACTACATATTACCACTACATACCACCACATAGCACCACATAGTACCACCACATAGTACCACTACATACCACCACATAGCACCACCACATAGTTCCATATATTACCACCACATACAACATAGCACAACACAGTACCACATAGTACCACATAGTACCATATAGTAGCACATATTGAAATACATAATCATTTCCACAAGCTTCCTATACACTATCACTAAAATATGCATGTTGCCTTTTTAATAACATAATCTTGATTTTCATCTAAACTCAAATGGCTGCCTATAAATGTTCCTAAATATTTAAAACTTCTGACTACCTGGTATCTCTCGAGTATCAAGGGTTGCATTTTTTCAGAGAATTAACATTTGTTTTTACTAATCACTAATTCCTTAGTTTTATTCAGATTAATCTCGAGCACACTCAGATGCACCAGTTCTAAAGGAAATTTATATAACTGTGTTACAATTTATTTATTTCAGTTCCACTTCCATACCAAAGCCGGATGAGTGCCAAATCGTCAGCGTATTTAAGTAGACTAAAATATGCATAAAGAATTTTAAATTAATTTATGTACAATGAGAATAATAAAGGAGATAATATAGTTCCCTGTGGTACTCCTGTGTTTAAAATAATTGCCTTTGACACTTTACCATTAACAAGAACTCTTTGTGGAGGGTTTAAAAGAAAGTCTCTAATCCACCAGATCAGACCACCATTCACTCCTAGGTCAATTAATCTCTGTAAAAGAACATCTATCTTACTTGTTTTAAAGGCTGAACTAAAATCTATAAATAAAATGATTGCATAATTTGTGGTCTACTGAACACCTTCAGACACTAAACTACAAAATTAAGGTTAAGGAGGCATCATCAGTGGGGGCTTACTGGTTAGCACGTTCGCCTCACACCTCCTGGGTCCGGGGTTCGATTCCCGCTGGGGCCCAGTGTTTGCGGAGTTTGCATGTTCTCCCCGTGCTGCGGGGGTTTCCTCCAGGTACTCTGGTTTCCTCCCCCAGTCCAAAGACATGCATGGCATGCATGGTGTTAATCTAATCAGCCATACAAGTCTTTACAGTTGGGGTTCTTTTTGAGAATAATAGACTCATATATAGGAATGTTAAGGCGTATCCTATCATGTTCAATATTACACCATCCTTCATCAAACCTACTAAAAACACATTCAGATTTTCTGCCAAAGCTTTACTGAGCCACAACCTGTTATTGGGATGGATTTGAATTTTGTTTGTTTTAATACAATATAATTCTTTTCACAAAAACTTATATAAGAGGCGATAGTGTCAGGGATTTCATGTGCATTATCACATGCATCAAAGAACTCATCGAAACAGTCCCTCAGCTCCTCTTTACTCTCATTTCATCACAGGTATATCTCTGTGGTCACTGGCTTCTCTTGTTTAAGCTGGGCTCGATATTTGGGTAACAAGTGTATAATATTATGATCTGACTTCTCCAATGGGGCACGGCACACAGCTGAGAGACAGAGAGAGAGAGAGAGAGAGAGAGAGAGAGGGGTTGCATGGCATTGCTAGCTCTGATGCCGATAGCGATGTGGGGTTTACAATTAATCTTATCTGCGGTGTTGGTTCTAGTGCTAGCATGGGCATGGGTGCCAGTGTTATCACTGGATACTGTGTTTGTTTCAGTGGTGTTATGTTCATCACAGACCTCTTCCAGCTGTGACCTCGGTGTGTCATTACCCCCCTCTGCCTCAGGCTCCTGTTTTCCCGTGTTCCCCCGTTGGCTGTCTCCACGCTGCTGCTGCTGTACCCCGGCCATGTCTCCCCCGGAACTCCCCGGCTGCGTTGCTCTGCGTGGACAGCTCAGCCATTTATGCCCAATCTCCCCACACCCAAAACATATCGGACGTTCTATGGTGGCAGAAACGGTGTAGCTGCTATCGGCAACTTTACACTTAAAATTAATGTCTAGTGTTTGGTCTTGGCTGTTTATAAACCTATAAACCTGTCTGTGGAAAGACAGGACGTGTTTCACTGCCGAGTTCTTACAGCCGAGCGGAATATCAGTCATGGGGCTGGAGAACTTTCCAAAGCGGGCCAGCTCCTTCATTATCAGCTTGTTTGTAATGAAGGGGGCATGTTAGAGATAACGACCCGCACTGCAGGGGCAGAAAGAGGGGTAACATGTAGCATGTACCATTTCAGCCATATTCCATTTTCAGACAGCCTATTGGCGAATTGTTCTTTCCTTAGAAAAATTACCACTGCTTTGTTCATTCGGGAGGAGGAGTAGATCTTCTCACACCCGATCTGGTCTCCCACCACTAGCAGAACCTCCTCCACCTGGTCTCCATTCTCCGGTACACACCTGACGCCATGGTAGAGAGACAGCGTCTCCCCTCCGGCCTCAGAGGCCATGGTGTCCCACTCACCCTCATCTTTTAAAGACTTTGACTTTAAAAGATTCTTTAATATCCAAAGTAAAAAAATTTCCATCATAGAAGGAACATAAAGTTCGTTGAGTATCATGTTACAGCACATCCCATGTAGATGGGGTGTGTGTAGATGGAAGGTGTGTGTGTGGATGGGGTGTGTGTGTAGATTGGGGAGGTGTAGATGGGGGAGGTGTAGATGGGGTGTGTGTAGATGGAGGGTGTGTGTAGACGGAAGGTGTGTGTAGAAGGGGGGGTGTAGATGGAGGATGTGTGTAGATGGATGGTGGGTGTAGATGGAGGGTGTGTGCAGATGTAGGATGTGTGTAGGTGGAAGGTGTGTATACATGGAAGGTGTGTGTAGGTGGAAGGTGTGTGTACATGGAAGGTGTGTGTAGATGGAGGGTTTGTGTAGATGGAATGTGTGTGTTGATGGAGGATTTGTGTAGATGGAGGATGTGTGTAGATGGAAGGTGTGTGTGTGGATAGGGTGTGTGTGTGGATGGGGGGGGTGTGTGTAGATGGAAGGTGGGTGTAGATGGAGGGTGTGTGTGGTTGGAAGGTGTGTGTAGATGGGGGGGTGTAGATGGGGTGTGTGTAGATGGAAAGTGTGTGTAGATGGGGGTGTGTGTAGATGGAGGATGTGTGTAGATGGTAGGTGTGTGTAGATGGAAGGGTGTAGATGGAAGGTATGTGTACATTTACATTCATTCATTTGGCAGACACTTTTATCCAAAGCGACTTACAAATAAGCATAGCGATATGTAGATGGAACGTGTGTGTAGGTGGAGGATGTGTTTAGATGGAATGTGTGTAGATAGGGTGTGTGTGTGGATGGGGTGTGTGGGTGTGGATGGAAGGTGTGTGTAGATGGAAGGTGGGTGTAGATGGAAGGTGTGTGTGGATGGAAAGTGTGTGTAGATGGAAGGTGTGTGTAGATGGAGGTGTGTGTAGATGGGGGTTGTAGATGGGGGGTGTAGATGGGGGGTGTGTAGATGGAGGGTGTGTGTCGATGGGGTGTGTGTAGATGGATTGTGTTGTAGATGGAGGATGTGTGTAGATGGAGGGTGTGTGTAGACGGAGGGTTTGTGTAGATGGAGGATGTGTGTAGATGGAGGATGTGTGTCGATGGAAGGTGTGTGTACATGGAAGGTGTGTGTAGATGGGGGGTGTGTGTAGATGGATTGTGTGTGTGGATGGAGGGTGTGTGTGGATGGAAGGTGTGTGTAGATGGACGGTGTGTGTAGATGGAGGGTGTGTGTAGATGGATTGTGTGTGTGGATGGAGGGTGTGTGTGGATGGAAGGTGTGTGTAGATGGAGGGTGTGTGTAGACGGAGGGTTTGTGTAGATGGAGGATGTGTGTAGATGGAGGGTGTGTGTGGATGGAAGGTGTGTGTAGATGGACGGTGTGTGTAGATGGAGGGTGTGTGTAGATGGAGGGTGTGTGTAGATGGAGGGTGTGTAGATGGATGGTGTGTGTAGATGGAGGGTGTGTGTAGATGGATTGTGTGTGTAGATGGAGGGTGTGTGTAGATGGATTGTGTGTGTTGATGGGGTAGTTGGGGTAGTTCACACACTGATGAAGTGTAGTGATTCCTGATAAACCTCAGGAGTTCACGTCCCTGAGAATCAGAATCAGTCTGTCAGAAGAGCGTGCCAAATACTTATTATTAACTTACTGGAGTGTTCGATAGGTGATGAAATGATAACAGTGCACACACACACACACACACATTCATGCACACACACTTTCATTCCTCTTAATCATACATTATGCAGTCAGAGACACACATCACCTCCTCCTTTCATCCTTCATTATGCATTTTAACTTTCTGCTGAGACAGAGAGAGAGAGAGAGAGAGAGAGGAAAGGAGAGAGAGAGAGAGAGAACTGGGGGGAGACAGAGAGCGAGGAAAAGAGAGAGAGAGAATAAGGGGGAAGGAGAGAGGAAAGAGAGAGAGAAAGGGGGAACCAGGGAGAAGAGAGAAAAGGGGACGAGAGAGAGCAAGAGAGAGAGAGAATAA
Source organism: Ameiurus melas (assembly GCA_012411365.1). Classification (NCBI taxonomy): domain Eukaryota; kingdom Metazoa; phylum Chordata; class Actinopteri; order Siluriformes; family Ictaluridae; genus Ameiurus; species Ameiurus melas. The sequence continues at coordinate 30,100,831 of CM022752.1, forward strand.
GGGAGACCGAGAGAGGGAAAAGAGAGAGAGAATAAGGGGGGAGACCGAGAGAGAGGAAGAAAAGAGAGAGAGAATAAGGGGGGAGACCGAGAGAGGAAAAGAGAGAGAGAGAATAAGGGGGGAGACCGAGAGAGAGGAAAAGAGAGAGAGAGAATAAGGGGGGAGACCGAGAGAGAGGAAAAGAGAGAGAGAACTGGGGGGAGACAGAGAGAGGGAAAGCGACGGGGGAGGTGGGGAGAGAGGGAGAGAGAGAGAGTTACAGAGAAGAGACAAACAGGCTAGGTAGAAATACACTGAGAAGAAGACAGAGTGTGGGAGAGACTAAGGAAACCAACACACCACTAACACACCACTAACACACCACTAACACACCACCAACACACCACCAACACACACCAACAAACACTAACACACCACTAACATAATTACTAAAACACTAACACACCAATAAAAACTAATAAATTAACAACTAACACAAAAATACACCAACATAATTAATTAATACAACTACTAATATATACTAACATATATAATAAATAATTAACATAATTAACTAATATATATTAATATAATTAACATATTACTAATATAAAAAAATTAAATTTTTAATTATTTTTTTTTTTTTTTTTTTTTTTTTTTTTTACTAATATAAATACTAATATATACTAAATATTATAATACACAATTAAATAATATAAATATTAATTACATAATTATTAATATAATTACAATAAAACAAACACAAATAAATTAATTAAAAATTAATTAATACTAACACAATAAAACACCACCAACAAAATTAACACATACTAAACATAACACACCAACTAACATAATAATAATAATATAACCACTAACATACAACTAACATATATATAATACTAATAAAACCACTAAAACACAAACAACCACTATACACACAATAAACACACACCACACACAACATTAACAAAAAAACACTAAAAAACACCACCAAAACGAACAACAACACTAACTAACACATACAAACACAACAACTAACACACCACTAATAACCAACACACCACTAGCAAAACACAAAAACTAACACACCAAAATACACACCATAACACATAATAATAAACACACACACAACCACACACACAACATAACAACCACCAACAAACACTAACACACCACCAACACACCATTAACACACACACTAACAAACACTAACACACCACTAACACACTAACACCACTAACACACCACTAACACACCACTAACACACCACTAACACACACTAACACACCACTAACACACCACTAACACACTAACACACTAACACACACTAACACACCACTAACACACCACTAACACACCACTAACACATACTAACACACTAACACACACTAACACACCACTAACACATATTAACACACTAACACACACTAACACACCACTAACACACCACTAACACACACTAACACACACCACTAACACATACTAACTCACCACTAACACACCTCTAACACACCACTAACACATATTAACACACTAACACACTAACACACCACAACACACACTAACACACACTAACACACTAACAAACTAACAAACTAAAAACAACACCTAACATACTAACACACCACTAACACATATTAACACACTAACACACACTAACACACCACTAACACACCACTAACACACACTAACACACTAACACACCACTAACACACTAACACATACTAACTCACCACTAACACATACTAACACACCACTAACACATACTAACTCACCACTAACACACCACTAACAATCAATAACACACTAACACACTAACACACTAACACACCACTAACACACCACTAACACATACTAACACACTAACACACACTAACACACCACTAACACATACTAACACACTAACAAACCACTAACACATACTAACTCACCACTAACACACGCTAACACACTACTAACACACGCTAACACACTACTAACACATACTAACACACTACTAACACATGCTAACACACTACTAACACATACTAACACACTACTAACACATACTAACACACTACTAACACATACTAATACACTACTAACACATACTAACACACTACTAACACATACTAACACACTACTAACACATGCTAACACACTACTAACACATACTAACACACTACTAACACATACTAATACACTACTAACACATACTAACACACTACTAACACATACTAATACACTACTAACACATACTAACACACTACTAACACACCACTAACAATCAATAACACACTAACACACACTAACACACACTAACACACCACTAACACACCACTAACACATACTAACACACTAACACACCACTAACACATACTAACACACTAACAAACCACTAACACATACTAACTCACCACTAACACACGCTAACACACTACTAACACACGCTAACACACTACTAACACACGCTAACACACTACTAACACACGCTAACACACTACTAACACATACTAACACACTACTAACACATGCTAACACACTACTAACACATGCTAACACACTACTAACACATACTAACACACTACTAACATACTAATACACTACTAACACATACTAACACACTACTAACACATACTAATACACTACTACACATATAACACACTATAATACATACTAATACACTATAACACATACTAACACAACTAAAAACTAAAAACCACTAACACATACTAACTACCACTAACACACTAATAACACACTACTAACCACCACACACTACTAACAACGCTAACACACTACTAACACACGCCAAACACTACTAACACATACTAACACACTATAAACATCTAACACACTACTAACACACTAACACACTACTAACACATACTAAACATACAATACAATACACTACTAACATATACTAACACACTACTAACACATACTAACACTACTACACATGCTAACACACTACTAATATCTATAACACTACAACACACCACACCAATAAAACACTAAAACACACAACATACCACTAACACACTAACACAACTAACACACCACTAACACATATTAACACACTAACACCTAGCACACCAAACACACCACTAAAGACCACTAACATACTAACACATTAACACCAACCACGCTAACACACTACTAACACACCAATACAACACTAACACACAAACACACACTAACATACTAACACACTAACACACCACTAACAAACCAATAACAATAATAACACACTAACACAAACCAACACACACTAACACACCACTAACACACCACTAACACACTACTAACACATACTAACACACTAACACACCACTAACACACCACTAACAATCAATAACACACTAAAACACACTAACACACACTAACATACCACTAACACACCACTAACACACCACTAACACATATTAACACACTAACACACCAATAGCACACCACTAACACACCACTAACACACCACTAACACATACTAACACACTAACACACCACTAACACACCACTAACAATCAATAACACACTAACACACACTAACACACCACTAACACACCACTAACACACCACTAACACATACTAACACACACCAAAACACCACCAACACACATTAACACACACTAACACACCAGTAACACACAGTAACACGGTAAAGGAACAGAAGAATTTTGTAAACACAATCAGAATGAAGAAGTGACAGAAACACGGGAAGTAAAACTCCAGAGTAAAATGCAGTTATTTGGACTGAACACACACAGTACAGCGCCGCAGATCGTCTGAACACATCACTGATCCAACATGAGGAACACACTGATGAAGTACAGACACAGTACATGTATAAAGTAAATATAATCACATTCCAACCCAATTCTTCACCAACATGAACAAAAGCATCCCCAACTTTATCTTCCTCCCACCACAGACAGAGCTGCACATTAGCAGCACAGCACACACACACACACACACACACACACCTGCCTCCAGGTATGGGACAGTATTCTTTAATGTATGTACATTTTTTCTATTTATTTATTTCTGTAATTATTATTATTATTTTATTTTATATTATTACCAATTTATTATCAAGCTTGGTAATATTAGTCATGCCAATAAAAGAAACTTTTAACTTTCACTTGAGAGAGAGAGGGAGAAAGAGAGAAGGGGGGTAGAGAGAGATGGGGTGAGAGCGAGGGGGGGTAAGCGAGAGATGGGGGTAGAGAGAGAGGGGGGAGAGGGGGGATGGGGGAGGAGGGTGAGAGAGGGGGTGAGAAAGAGAGAGGTGGGATAGAGATGGGGGTGAGAGAGGGGGGTAGAGGGGAGAAGAGGGGGAGATAGGGGTGTGGGGGGTGAGAGAGGGGAGGGCATTGTTTTTAATGGCCTGAGTGATATTATAGTTTCAGACAGAGAGCTGTCAATAATGCTGCTCATTAGAATATTATTCGAATATTAGGCCACGCCCATTAGGCCAGACTCAGATCTGTGATTTCAGCTGCTTTTTGAGACTTTTTATTATCTTTACATCATTTTCCCCTGCAGATTTTTTAATATAAGAGTGTGAGCTGAGTATACAGTAATGTAAACATGTTTAATATTTTACATCATGTTGCGTGAGATTTTATATAAACTCCCGGCCTAAAGCAGAAAAACACAGTTTTATACCAGATATTAAAATTAAATTGTAATGTTTCTCAGCTGAATTTCACCACCTTTCAGGTGTGTGTCTGTGTGTGTGTGTGTGTGTGTGTGTGTGTGTGTGTGTGTGTGTGTGTGTGTGTGTGTGTGTGTGTGTGTGGTAAGTGTAAATTGGTTTTTGGAGGAATATCCATTTATCTCTACTCTGGACAGAGGGACATAAATAGCCACTTTAACAAGCTCACTTGCACTCGATAAACAGATTATCCTTCTACTATCCCCTTTACCCACGATGCATCTCTCTCTCTCTCTCTCTCTCTCTCTTCTCTTTCTTTCTTTTCACCATCTCTCATCTACAAAAGTTTCACCTCATACCTTATTACCATTTATACAATAACACTGCAAAAATCCTTTTCATGATTTAATCCAAAAGCAATGAGTTCTTTTTATACAATTTTATATAAACTTTATATAAACTCCTGTATATAAACACACACACACACACACACACACACACACACACGCACACACACGCAATTACACAGAGGCCAAATGCTTGAGTGTGGTATTTCGCTGTACTTTGCTTCCCTCTGGTGGCAAATTTAAAACAGATATTTTCTGGATAATATACTGTGTAAAAAAATAATAACAAATATGTTTTTGTTTTTTGTTTTTTGTAAAGGTTTCCACAATATAAAATATGACTCCTCTATAAGAGCCTGAGTTAAAGTGCCTATAATGTTAATGTTTTATAATATTCTGTTAAATGTAAATGATTGTGATATCACAGATATTGTTAAGTATGAATTACTAATAAATTATTATTCATTATTAATGAATTAAATCTGATACCTTTAAACGTCTTTATAAAAAGGTAAAGATCAGAGTGCATTTAATTTCTGCATGAATGTATTAACTTAAGTTTGTGTTTTGTAGATTTTTATTTATTTATTTATTTTACATAATCTTCATTTAGTTTAAGTTCAGCATTTAATCAGAACCGCTTCTGCTCTCCGGACCTGCCTGATCAATCCTGATGCATTACCTCGAGATTTCTACTGTCCTGTGTGATCAGTTTTTAACTCGTTTTAATCATAAAATTGAGAGTATTCGGTACCATCTCATAGTTCTTCTCCTCTAGAATCGCGTCCGTGTCAGAGCTCTCTTTCTCTTTTCTACCAGTGGTTCCTTCACAGCTTTCTGATATTGTTTCTAGTATAACGTCCTCTTCCTGTCCTTCTGGTGTTCTGCCTTCGCACATTTTTAAAGAGGCTTTTCCTGCTTTGAATCCGGTCATGACCGCTATTATTAACCCAATTAAGTCTATAGGGTGATGAATGTCACTTTAAAAACATGCTATAGTACAACCGCTGTTAAAAAAAAAGCTTCATCCTCATCAGCAAGTCATGAATAACTACTGACCTTTTTCCAAACTATCTGGGGGAAAAGTTGTTTATTCTCAGATCCTTCATATCTGAGCGCTTGTAATATTTTTTATTCATTTCAGTCCAGTTTCAGCGAACTTCACAGTGCTGAATCTGCTCTGTTGAAGGTCATCATTGAAATCTTTCTCACTTTTGACTCAGGCTCTTGCTGTATTTTAATCTTGCTTGATTTGAGTGCAGCATTTGACACAGAAGATCATGATATCTTTTAGCTTGGTCATGTAGTTGGGTTTCAGGTTCCTGTGCTGGAGTGGTTTTCCGCTTATCTCAAGGAAAGAACCTTTTCTGTTTATTTAGGGAAGTGTTTTTCATCCTGTGCTCAAATTTCCTATGGTGTTCTCCAGGGTACAATTTTGAGTCCTCTTCTCTTTCTCTATATATGCTTCCTCTTGGTCATTGAGAGAAACCGCTTATCATATTAATTCTATGATGACACTCAGCTTTATCTTTCTGTATAAAATAAGACCTGATCTGTGTCTGGTTTGTTTGACTGTCTGCATGACATTAAGCGCTGGATGGACATGAATGTTACAGTTAAACAACCATAAAACTGAAATAATTGTCTCTGTCCTCTGACATGGTCAGTCAGCTTGGTCCTCTCTCTTCTAATTGTGTTCGACTATGACAAGAGACTTGGTGTCATTTTTGACTCTGCACTGTGCTTTGATAAGCATATTAGTGCTGTGGTGAAAAACTGTTTCTTTCAGTTAAAATCTATTGCTAGAATCAAGATTGTACTCTCCAAGAAGGACCTCAGAACTGTTATTCAAGTGTTTATAACATCTAGGCTGGATTACTGTAATTCACTTTATCTGGGTTTGCCTAAAACATCTAGTGATTGTTACTGCAACTGACTGGCAGTAAAAATCATGAGCTTATTACCACTCTGCTCGCTTTTTGTCACTGATTACCATTCAAGTTCCATGTTGATTTTAAAACTTTGTTTTCGTTTTTAAAGCTTTGCATGGACTTGCTCTGCAGTATATTTGTGATCTTCTCACCCCGTACACTGCTTCAAGACACCTTCGATCATCTAGTCAATTACTATGCTCAGTTCCTCACTCAGGTTTTAAGGTTAAAGATGACCAGGCTTGCTCCATGGCTGCTCCTAGGTTTTGGAATAGTCTACCTCTTCACATTAGATCTTCCTCTTTCGTATCTGTGTTTAAATCCTCTTTGAAAAATGTATACCCTCCATTAAAAACTAAAGAATACAAATAACTCTTCAATGGTCCTTTTTTTTGGTTTTTGTTTACTCTTTTAATTTGTTTTAATTCTGTTATATATTTCTTGTACAGCACTTTGGTTTCAACATCTGTTGTTTTAAATGTGCTTTATAAATCAGTAAACTAAACTACTTCTGGTTGGAGTTCTTATCAGTTGGAAGTCACATGCCACGGCTGAGGATGTCCCACATGGTGCAGCCTAAAGATCACTGAGATTACTGAGGACGGTAACACGTAAATACCATAAAGATGCTTTGGACCTCAATTCATATGAGCAGTTATGCTATGATAGCTTTAGCACTACAGTTACCACAAACAGTTCTGTACTCGAGTCTCCATCAGTGAACAGGGGAGAAATTCAACAAAACAGACTTCCTGTAGAAACTGTAATGAATTTCCTGCTTACACAACTGCACTATTTAAGCATGTAGTATTAGCACATTTATAGAAGGGGTGTATTTATTTATAATCGCACTATCCGGTGTCACCCAAATGAGGACGGGTTCCCTTCTGAGTCTGGTTCCTCTCAAGGTTCCTTCCTCATATCTTCTCAGGGAGTTTTTCCTCATCACTGGGCTTGTACAGTAGAGATAAATTCATACATTTAACATCTATATCCTTAATTTATATATTTCTGTAACACGGCTCTGGAACAATGTCCACTGTTAAAAGCGCTAAACAAATAAAACTGAACTGAATCACTGTCTGAGGCTCATTAGCTCATCAGAACTGGACCATGGAGCAATGGAAGAAGGTGGTCTGTTCTGATGAATCAGGTTTTCTTTTACATCATGTGGAGGTCAAGTGTGTGTGCCGCGCTTACCTGGAGAAGAGACGGCACCAGGATGCACTATGGGAAGAAGACGAGCTGGTGGAGGTAGTGTGATGTTCTGGGCAATGTTCTGTTGGGAAACCTCGGGTCCTGATGGTCATGTGGATGTTACTTTGACATGTCCCACCTACCTAAACACTGTCGCAGACTGAGTACACCCCTTCATGGTAACGGTGTTCCCTAATATCAGTGTCCTCTTTCAGCCGGATAATGCTCCCTGATGCACTACACACACTGTTCAGGAACGGTTTGGGGAACATCACAAACAGTTCAAGGTGTTGACTCGACGTTCTGGACAAAGGAGTCCGATCCATGGAGGTCTGACCTCACAACTTACAGGAATTAAAGGAGTCAGATACCACAGCACAACTTCAGATGTCTTGTGGAGTCCATGCCTCGACGAGTCAGAGCTGTTTTTGAGGCA